>WTSP01012184.1:30803-54314 GCA_025331215.1 Actenoides lindsayi
ATTTAATATATATATATTATACTCTATATATATTTAGACACACAAAAGTACATATTAATGATCACAATTTTTCATACACAACAGTTATTGAAGTTTAAGTAAAATAATTTTGCCAGTGGTAGAAACAGAATGAGTCATTTCATTTGTCACACGTATTTGGGGAAATTCTACTCAAGATATAAAACCATTAAATCAGGGGAAATATTTCAAAAAAATAACCTTAAATTTACATTTCTTCCAAATAATGTTCATCCTGTTCTTATAACTCTACTTGGACGTATTCTTACCTGAGCAATGAACTGAATAATCTTCACAAATATATTCAGAGGTGTGTCTCGTGGGACCACGCTACGTGATCCTTTTGGAAAAAGTGCTGATACAATGCTCATGAGACGGCTACAGGAATTTAGAAACAAAAAGAAAGAAAGAAAGTTAAAAATCGCTTTTTATAAGGGCATAGATGTTCAGTTGAAATCTGGAAGAGATGAGGAGGGTTACTACTAAATAATACAGAGGCATAAGACAGGTAGGATGACCTGCAGAAAGTACAGCCCTCTACTGTCACAGGTAACAGTAGCATGGGTTCCACTTATGAAGTAACCAAATCCCTGCTTTAAACAAATTAGTAATAGTCAGGAGGAGGGGCAAAATCTGAACAACTATTCCAAATTCTCATGATGTTAATGTATAATTAAAACTTTTTCATTTCCAGTCCATACTTGCTGATGGCCACTTCATACACTATTTATTCTGGTACCACGAGTGCCTTCCAACTTTAACAAATTTCCTGCTGCTTAGCTCTCCACTCTCTTCTGTCCCTGAATATCCCTGCAAAGACAATTCTAGACTCTAGTCTTTCTCCTTGTCAAAGTAGTCAAGTTCTTTTTCTCTAGTTTTTGTATGAAGATGAAGTTTTTGTTCCCCTGTTTATCTGATCAGACCATCCCTGAGCTGGGGATGGTCAAGAGCTCTTCTGATATCACTAGGGGAAAAAAAAACCCCACCAATCATTAGTTTCAAATCCTTTGTGTAATAAGCTTACCTTTGAGTTACAGTGTTGCTTTCACATTTTATTCTAATAACATAAACCCACAATAACCTATACAAAGATTCCAGTGCAACTCGAGACATTTTGGGATCTTTATTCTGTAAAATAAATGAAAAATACAGTTACTGTTGCCCGTGAAACACTTGGAAAATTCTATTATTACTCTTTTGACTTTTAAGAATATTTTCAAGTACTTTTGACAATGAAATCTGATGTGTTTAATACAGACTACAACTTTTAATATGTTTTCATAAAAATAATCGCTGTTGCATATTTCTAATATCATCTGAATATTTAACTAGTAATTCCAGATTCTTTTACATGTCTTTCACTCTGAAAGCAGAGAAGTAACTAAAAAGCAGATACTCCTCTTGAGATGAACACCAAGAGTGTATTGCTTCCAGGAACTTTTCTGAGGAAGCCAATTTATATACCTAATTTGTAGCAAACTAACTTATAGTTTGTCTAAAACATCGGAGTAGCTGCTTTGGATCAGGCACAAAGTCTATGTCCATCCTTCAGTTTATGTCAGCAGACAGTAGCAGATGCAGAAGAATGCAAAACAGAGCAGGCACACAAGGATGCTTCTCTGGCTGGGGATTCCAGGCTTCACCCAACTTAGCCATTTCCTCTGGGCTGTATTAGTATTTACTCGTAATGGATTTTTATCCATTAAGACAGCTTTTGCTTGAATTAATATAAAATCTCGTGGCATAATTCAGTTTCAATTATGCACTGTATGAAAAACAATTACTTTATGTCTTAAAGCTGCTACTAGTTTAGCTTTGCTCCTCCTAGCTCCCAAACTGTGAACCAGTAATGACTAACATTCTTTGTACCAACTCCAGCAAGCCCTTTTCCAACTATGGATTCTTGCTGTATTCGTAATCTTGAAGTGCCCAGTGTGATTCTTGGAATTGGCCATAAATATTTGCTTATGAACAGAATAAATAATTCTCATAAGTCATCTTTTTAGGCATTCACTTAGGTAAAACAAACAAAATACCTGAAATTAAAAAAAAAACACTACAAAAAAAAAAATCCAGCAGAAGAACCCTTCACACACCTTCCTCATCTCCAGCAAAGTGTCTCTGTTTCGAGACACATCTCTGTGATTGTTTGAACCTAACTAATTTCACATTTTGTAGCCTCTACCACAAGCCAGTGAGTCAGAATCGCTGACTACTTTGTCTTCCCAGGACAAGCAAACTGCAATTTCACAATGGGTGTAAGTGGATCTAAGAGCACACTGTTTGAGAAGAGATTATATCTCATCCTTGGTTGGCTCCTCCACAGTCTCACTGCTCCCTTTGCATGGACTCTAGCAGGAAGAAAGTCCAACTCACAACAGTCTGTGCAATAGACCAGACAAAGGAGAGTAATTTGGATGGCTTTAACGTGAGTGGGTTGGGACTATTGGTTTTGGCAGCAGCTTACCAGCTTTCTTAAGAAAGGCTAAAAGCCTATCACAAAATCACAGGCAACAGGGGCACTTTGCAGACAAATAACATAGGTGACTGTCTGTCAGAATATTAGAGGGAATAACTTAACCCAGTTTATGTCAGCAATAGTGCTGTTCTACCCTCCCTTCACACTCATCAATGTGTTCCTGCCATCCATCACCTCTGAATTAGCAAACCAGGCAGTGGGTGAATTTAGGAAAAATCATTAGACAGAATCCAATGAGTAAGAAGTTAGACCTGTCCGTGGTTAGTATTCAGATGGGTAACTGTCCCACTGTCCAGCTAATTCACCAGCAGTGCTGCTGTGAGGAAGAAGCAAACACTGGTAATTGTGTGAAAGGGTGCGTGATAGCTTTGATTTTAATCAACTTAAACAGCACAAAATCATGGGGTTATTACTCATCTAATCTAAGGCCAAAAGTTCTTGATGTTCAAAGCAGCCTGGGGAATTAGTTTACAAGTGAGTAATGATTCTGTTTTCTTATTTCTGATATTCCAAAGGGGAGCTTAATTTACAGGTCCAGAAGAAAACCAAAAATATATTACTGGCTTTCAGTCACCTAAGCAAAACACTGGTACAGGTAACAGGTATTTTACAATGTGTTAACAATATTCCATCTGTTAGGAGGCTTATCATCCAATATAGCTACTTCTGATTAGTTAGGACAAAGTTTGCTGCTTTGTTAAAAGAAGAATGTGCAAGGGGACATTCATCATTTAAAAAGTTACAAAATAAATACAGCAGTACTTCTAAGTTCTTGAGCACTGAATATTTGCATCATCTCTTCCTGTATCTAGGAACTAAACAAATAGGGTAGAAGCAAATGGATTTTGGGGTCTAATTTACAGCACACTTCTTGTATACTCGGTGTTAATACGCTACTACTCTCTTTTCTCTTTGAGATTACTGCAACAAGAACACACTATATATGGCTATGAAATTCATATGTGGTTGATGCTTTTCAAACATAGGGGTTTTTTTTTAAATCGTAAAGCATTTAACATAAATTATATCATCAGGCTACAGAATAAGCTGTCAGGAACTGTATCTCTGTTCCAAAATCAAAGAAGGAAAAGCAAATCTACAGCGGTCTTACATGACACATTGAGATGAGTCAATGAAACATATCTTAATGAAAGCAAGAAACAAAACAGCATTTTTTCCACGTTAGTCAAATGTAGTCACTTACTGAAGAAAGTACTTTTTAATACTGATGTTAAACTTTTCTTCTGTTCTGAACTAAAACAATTTCTACTTTTTAAAACCTGCAAAACCAACAGTGTGAAAGTCTTTCAAGTTAGTGCACTGCAAGTTGTTACAGCAAATCAGTTTCACATTTTTTTTTTACTGTGAAAATGTTTTCAAGTTTGCTCGCATGCAAGACACTTTTTGAGATGAATTAACAGGGAAAAAAACCCATACATCTAAAGAGGTAGTTTATGTCCAGTGGGAACATGCATTGCTGTTCGGGGAAACCAGCTGTGATATTAATACTCAATCTCACAAAGCCACATTTTCACCCTCAAAGAAAAACTGATACTAGGTAATTTTACAATCTTTCTCCTTTACTCCCTGACAAGAAAAGATCTTTGAAACATCAGCCATCCTTAGTCTTCTTGCTTCTTAGAAGTACTAACAGTAATTATACGAAGAAAGGAAAGCACAAAATACAACAATTAACAGAAAAAAACCAAACAAACAAAACAAAGTATTTACATGAGACAAAGCAACATTTCACTGAGTTACAACAACATATTAACTCACCTGCAGTGTTTCTATTTGTTTTCTGATACTGTTGTTAGATGGCATCTAAATAAAGCAATGTGAGACAGCAAAACATAACAAACATGAGAATGGAAGGCACATGCATGTTAGATGAAAAAAAGCACAAAAACAACAGATAGCTTTCTAGTAAGGACTCTATTCAGTAGAAATACAGGTATTGCTAGTGGCAGAAGATGTTCCTCCAATGATCAAGGTTTTGTGGTAAGACACACTGAAGTTAAACTGTGAAAGAAAACTACTCCTTTCCACCCAAGGGTGGTGTAAAATGATAGATGCTTTTCTCTCCCACTTCAGCAGCTTTCTTAAACGTTCCTTCTCCCTTTAAGAATTGTAAGGATATCACAACTACTCAGCTTCACCCAAGAATCTACCAGCTTTCTGACAAACCCACTAGAATTAGTGTATCTAAACACGAGTCAAAAAAGCAAGCAAAACATTTTACAATCCTGACCCGGTGTTCTTGTCTGCGAACAAATTCAGATTCTGCCTACGCTACAGTGTTCAAAGAAATGTCCAGCTGGGTTGAATGCTGAAACAGCACCCCAGCTGCTCTGGGGGACAAGGTCAGCTATATGTATATCAAGAAACACCCTTTGGTACGCTCCTGGACTAAAATGTCTCTTACAACTCCCTTATGTGCTATGTGCATCAGCCCTGACCCCGAGGCTTCCTCCTTTCAGCAAAGCTAGCATGTTCTCCCCATAAAACAAGCCTGCTTTGAGGATAACTAAAGGTAGCGTGCACCCAAAACCAGGACAAAGAGTTTACAAAGGCAGTAAACATTGCTAGCAGGGGATCAGGATTCAGGGCACTCCCAAGAGCATTATCAAGTAGAGCACAGCACGGAAATACTGCAGGGTAAGGCAGGGAATGAATATACTCTGCATTGGATACTATGGTGCAGCTGTGATGATGTGAGCCTCCACACCACGGCACGTGGGAATTCACTTATGTCTGTAACCAAAGTGTGACCTCGGGACACTGCTAGGCAACAGTTCTCACTGGGCAGTAACCAGGGAATAAAGTGAGCATCATGAACCCATGACCTACGTTACCTCTTGGCAGCTTTGCTGAAGGGCCTGTACTCTTCACAGAATATCCTTGTGACAGAGTCTAAGTGTTGGTGTTATTTCAATCATTAATTTGTTAATTTTAACTAATACAGCAGAGGTGGATGAACCTTTACAGTATTCCAAAGGATATCCCAGTAATTCTTAAAATTAGTTTATTAAATAACAAAGACACTGGAGATAATGGATTTGGAATCGTTATTGCATTTTACATATTTAGGTTACTGCAGATAAAGTAACTTTAGTCATTAGGAAATCAGGAAATAAAATGGGGAAAGGGAAATCTGAAAGACTAAACTGCTGTGAAATCCAGCTTTATAAATCAATGAGATTACTTATTACAGAGTGCATGCATTTAATTAGCTTCAGAAACGAGGGAACACATTAATTCCTAAGACACATGAGGACAGCAGGGGTGCATTTTTCAAGATTCAACTCATCCAAGTTTCTGAACGAGGTAGGCACCCAAAAAATTCAGTAGTATTTGATGGGCCAAAATAGCCATAAAATATCCTAATGTAGCCTTAAAATATCCTAAATAATTCATTGATGGTACAGCATTACAACACTGCAAATTCTGAACTGCAGAAATTCACATGTAGAATTTCTGCTGAATAGAGCCTTACAGTAAATGTGTTAAGCTGTTAGTGGTTAAACAAAACTGAGTAAATTATAAAATGCATGCTCAGCAACTACCAGTTAAACTCACTGGCATTTAAAGCTTTAATACATCCATTATCAGCAATGGACATGATGCCAGAAAAACGCGACTCCCAGACTTTAAGAATTTTTTTATGAGCTTTAAAAACAAAAGCAAAAGCAGCCTTCGTAAGCAAAATAAACAACAGAACAAAAATCGAGGCAAATATTGCAAAAGAACCGCAATGTTAGATGAAAAATATACAAAAACCCAACAAGCAACAGAAAAGTGTGAAAGATGTCACGAAAACAAAACGACCCTTAAAAAATAATCCAAGCAGCTAAACCTCTTTCCTTTTGATATCATGTTGGTTTACATATGTTACTAATAAGCATCATTCACCTGACCAGAATGAAGACTGTGAAGGTGGATCAAAGAATTTATTATCAAAATCAATACATTAGGCAAAATCATGGACTATGTTAATCAAAATTAAGGAAAGAACACGTACAACAATTAATGCTATGAGAGAAAGTCACTAAAACAAATCCCCGATTTCGAAGTATCTTGATCTCTTTATCAATCAACTCATGTTTGCAATCCTATCAACCAAAGCCATGAGTTAAAGGGACACTGTAATTCTTATTTGGAAAATATATACCACAGAGTGTAGACCGAATCTCTTTTCTGTACTCCAAATTCATCATTTACCATTCCTTCGATAAGTGAAAAAAACAAAGAAACTTTGCATTTATTATACATTCTATTTAGAGGAGTACACAAGCTACTCATTTTCTCATGTCTAATTTGCAAACAAAAATTACAGTTTGCATTTTCTCTGGCATAAATAGTGTTTATTAGCAGATACTTCTGCAGATCTTACTCAATAAAACCGATAGTCCCCAAGGGGGCCATATCTATTTCCAGCATTACACAGCAACACAAAAACTTACTACTAAATTTAATACTAATGGAGACTGAAGATATAATTATTTTTTTTTTTTTACAGTGTCCTTTTAAAGAGACAAATATTAACTGTTTATTTGGCACGAGAATGCTGAGAACATATCAGAATAAATGCTATCGATTTGCAACAGTTCCTGAACTGAAAAGGATTCTTACCTTTAGATGTGACAAACAGTTCTGCAGGAAAACGTGCCAGTTATTTAAAAAAAACTGTTTCTGACTGACACACAACAGGCAGGTGATCAATGGATACAAAGCCTATGAGTAGGGGGGAAAAAAAATTGATCAAATTGCTCTTTGCAGACCTCCCAAGTCCTGTACATTGAGAACGAAAGACAGGGGCAGTTCTTGTCTCTCACTCTCAGAGTCTTAGTGTTGCACAGCAACCTTCCCCTGCACTAGGACACCCAGGCCAGGGACGGTGTCCTGGCTACAACCTACGTGCTGGAACAGCCCATGGCACACGGCTGGGGCAGGGCCACCATGCTGAAGCTCATTAGCTAGCAAGGCCCGATCTCAAATAAAGTCTTAAGAGCAGATCTCGCCCTTTGCGCAATATTCGCTCTTTCCCTGCTTGAGTTCATGGGGTCTTATCTGCTGGGAGAGGGAAATGCCTCTGAGAAGAATATTCAGGGAAAATATAAACTCAGTAAAAACCAAGGCAGACTTTAGGTTGTCAGAAATGTTCTTATCTATTCAAGGTCTACTTTTAGGATGGAATGAAGCACAACTTAAGAAAGTCTGTGAATATGCAAACTAGCAGGACTTTAGTAACCTAAGGTATGTTTATGTATAATGGTGATTAATACCAAATCTGACTGCACATTATCTTGTTATGGAGCAAAATTAAAGAATGAGGCTGAATAGGTACACTGTCATCTCGACGTATCAATGTTTCTGACTTCATAAATAAAACGACATTGTGAATACTAATATCAACATCAATGTTGTTCTTACATAAGGAGTTTAACCATGTATAATGACATATGCTTCATATGCTCAGAATACCAGAAAGTAAAGCTTGTCTCTGACATGGATGTCAGAGTAAATCATTTTAAATTCACTTGCATTTACTGAATATGCCAGTTGTAATGCAAAATCTAGCTCTACTTTTCCAGCGAAGTAAATCAACACGGCTGGTATGGCCATCAAAAATTACCAAATACTTCATTAATAAGAGATTTAAATCGTCGCTAAGATACAGTCTTAGGGGGAAAAAACCAAACCAGATATTTATATCTGAAAGAGATAAGAAAAAATATTGGAAAAAGAAAAACAAAATATATAAGGAGAGGAGAAAACATGCAGAACAGGGCTATTAACAGGCTGCTATTCTGTAGGAAAAGTCTTGTCTGACACTTCCACCTTTTAATTAAACATAATTTAACTAAACAGAATGTCTGAATGCAAGTTCTTTTTAGAAGAGACATTAAGTCAAAGAACCCTGTACTAAAACCCATTAAAATGATCAAAACCAAGAACTGATTTCAAGACAAGTGAGATACCAGAGCGTGTATCTTGCACAAAGAAACAAATCAGAATTAGAGCAAATGCACATACACGGCGTGAATTTAATTGTACTTCAACTGAGGAGTTAAGATTTAAATTAATATAGCTGTCAGCTTTTCCTCATATAATGTACTAGCTTGAAAGTCTAAGATGAGCAAAATGGAGAAGTTGAAATATTTCTTTAAAATACCAGCGAATGCTTCTTTCTTGAGCTCAGTTCAAAGGTAGTCTGATAAAGCATCTCCACAAAATTTTTCAAACATGGCACATTCACTTCATTTTTAACAGCCTGGAAAAAAAAAATAAAAATCACACACATACAAAAGGATTTGAAAGTTTATACGGAAGGCAATTTAAATATACATTAAGATGTTCATGAATTCAAGAAGATTCAAAAATTAAATTTCACATTAGGCAAGTATTTGAGTGTATTTATTTTATCTGAGGGTCCTGCATAAACAGCCTTCCTTCCACAAACCAGGCAGCTCCCTTCTTTATTAAAACCTCTGCAAGTCTCTGAGGCTCCTCTCTCCATACCTGTGACAATCCATTTAAACATCATTCTCAACCTACTGCTTTATACTGTGCTTCTGCTGTGTTTATCAAATTGGGGGTGGGGGGCAAACAGGGTTGGTTTTTCTGGAAGGAATCCTCTATACCCATAATTTCCCCATAATATAAGGTAATTTTTTGTTAGCTTTTATTATTCAAAGCTATTAAAAAATATGTCATGTCCACCTTGATAAGGACACTCTAAAAATATTCATAATGGGGAATCATAAAATAATAGTGCATAATACCTCTGTAACGTGTACAAATCCAAGAAGAATGAACTGAGAAAGTAGTTATGTTTTAAATCACTTTCTGCATACCCCAAAATTATTTATCTTTTGCTATTCTTAATCTTGATTCCCTGCTAACTTAATCTTGAATCCCTGCTAACTCCACATGAGAAATTAGTCTGCTGCCAGCACCACACTGTTGCTTTGGGATGTAACCTTAGGCTTACAGATCAGCTTTAACATCCTTGTAAAATATGCTGCCATCCATCATACCTGTAGGGTTCAAATTGGGTTATATGTTTAAAAATGCCTGAACAACTAAGCAAGACAGTAAATAAGTCACAATGCCAAAACAGTCTCCTCACTCAAGCAATTTTCTGTATCCAAGATGCAGAAAACTCTAGATTCAGTTCCTTCATCTGCTTCAAAATGCTTCAAACTTGCATCTCCCTTCTTCCAAGAGAATGACTAACTTCCTCAACCGCATCTCAATCTGGGATGAGGCTCTCTGTTTCTATTTAAGAAGTTCTATTTGTATGAAGTGATTAGAGACTCAGTGAGTCAGGAGAGATCAAGCCTCCCTCACTAAGCATTTAAAGCGCTGATGCAGGCTATGCTTGTAGGAAGAGATCCACAGAACAGAGCAGGTAACTCTGCACAGCTGATGTGTGCGTCATCCACCCGTCCCAGTGCCTGTCCCCTCCCCCAGTTACCACATGATGGCCCTAATTCCCAAGTGCTCCTGTACATGCACTTTTCACTATACTTAAGTTATGATTTTTGCAAGCTAGTATTTTTGTTTACCTAACTGCTAAGTACTTCCACTATGCACTCCCACTCCAGCTGCCAAGGAACTGAGGAGTTCCAAATGACAAATGCATTCACTTTTTAACAGGAGAAGAAATTCTTCTCTAAAAGAGTCTAAGCATGTCCAGATAAGATCCAGACTTTAGTCAATAAGCAGCTAATACTAACAGCACTCTTTGTGGCCAGGCCTTTAAGAAGATGCCCACCCAGCACGCTAGTCTTTGGAGATCCCATTTGACAAAGCAGGATCTACACATCCCAGGTCTCCATATGTTAACAAGATATGCCCCTGTAATCAGTTGTAACACGGAGCCATGACCTGCTGTTTTTTGGGACAGCGTGCCAAACGCTGTGGCCTGGCATTTGTTAATGCAACGATCGTTTTAGACAATAACAACAGCAAGCACCAATCTGCTACGATGATACTTTCTGAGCTGGTGGTAAATGGTCAGCTGGAGGCATACCGAGCTGCTGTAACTTCTCGTTGGCCTGTTGACCAAGCTTTACGCTACGGAGCAAAGCAGCCTGGGGGAAATGTGGAGAACCAGTCCGAAAGCATTGTCCCAAACAGCATTACAGGCACTGCACAAGCCAACACTTGGATGATATCCAGGGTTTTTTTTTTTCCTGATCGTGGCTGCCAAGTAAAATTTCTGGCTTTAGATTTAAAACACATATGTGAGATGACTGACTGCTCTTCCGCATCAAGGATTACATCTAGGGGACACTCAGCTCTATGAACAATTTTTGTTTGATGAGTCAAAACCTACATTCTTCCTTCTTGCATAGGAGTTCACACTCAGCCTATCAGACTGTAACAATGCTACATATCTCAGTTTATTCTAGGAAGAATTTAAAAGGTTTCAGCTACTAAAGAAAAGTCAATAGGACCCTTGAGTGAGCACATATTAAACCAAGGAAATGTCAACTTTTTAGAGCAAGTATAAGATTACACAGTGCTGTAGTGATAAAGGGGTCTAGAAAACAGACAACTTCAGGAAACTCTGAGAAAAGGTTGGAAACTAGCTAATAAACAAAGCACATCAACACATTCCCCCTCAAAAGATTATTCAGGTGCTTGTAATTTACTTAATAGTCTTTTTGAATCTGTAAAAATGTACTATCGTGAGGATTACTGAAAGCAATTTTAACAACTAGAGCATGGTGGAAGGTGAGGGGAATGGGGGGGGAGGGGGATTTAAAAAATACTTACAGCAGCCACAGGGATGAGAATTTCCACAAACAAACCAGCAAGTGCATGTTTTATATCTTTATCTTTTACTTCCAGGAAGTACTGAGCACATTCCTTAGTAGAGAAGCATTAGAAAAATAGTTAGAAAAAAGAAGACAAGTGCCCCTGTGCCATAAAACCCGCAAGTGGTATCACCTTAATTGCAAGTTTGAATTTGAACCATGCAGTGTGATTAAGTTAGTCTTATATTCCTTGACAATACCAACTTAACAAAACATTAGAAACTTTACAACCCATTTCCACAGCAATTAAAAAGAAACTGAATGGAGGACATTTGTAATACCAGATAGCTATTTACTTCCTACTCAGAATATAGAGCACATAAAATATAAAATAAATATGCACATTGTCCCCCAGATTATTCTGAAGCTTAAAAAAAGAAACGCTTCTCTGTATTGAAATTATTAGAAAATAATATTATTACTTTTATATACTCATTTTCGTTTTCAAGACGACTTGGATGCAAAGAAAATTTTACAGAGAAATAAGTAATCCATACACATTTGCACCTCCCACTATACCAAACTGACCACTTTGGACAGAATCTGAAGCACCTACGTGTATGTTATTTTCTTCAGGGTTGAGAACAATGTCCACAGCTGTGCAATACCTCTAATAAAATTTATGACCAAGTTGCCATAACTTCAGTTATTGTAGAATGGGTGAGTTATTCACTGGGACAGTTTTTAATCCACAACCAAGAGAAACTAAGAAAAAGATTTTAAGTCTCTCTGAAAATTAACCGAAGTAGGTTATTTTAAACAAAAGTGTTCCTTGGCATCTCAGCTGTTAAAAAAGATATATCAGGTAAGTTGTTTTTTTTTAAATACACTGCTTTCATAAAGAAAGAAAACTATTTGATCATTACCAATTTTCATTTAGTCTTGAATAAATTCATGATTACAGGTTCGACACATTACTGAGACAACTGAGAACAGGTTCTCATTATGTTAGGTACTCAGGAACAGCAGAGAAATAAATGATTCACACCACTGACAACTTATGAACTAAAGAGAAAAGGATGAAGAATGACACACAAGTAGAGTGACTGACTGATCCCAGCAAGCATCACTGTAGCTTCATGACTTAATCCACATTATGCTCATTTCAGTTTCCTGTAATACTCATTTACCTGCATGAACTGAAATGATGCTTCAAAATCCTCCACGGGATACATCTTTACTCGAAAAAACTTCATGCCCATAATCAAACTGATGATACTTTGTACTACATGAGGACTCTGTTCTTTTTGTCGCAGTTCCTTTAATTCAGTGACAAACTTCTTCCTAACAGCTTGAAACCTGAACAAGGGATGATACAGACGGCAATTATTTGTATTCTTAGTTACTTTTATACGATGTCTATAATTTGAATCCATTTCTTTAGTCTGTTAATGATAACAGCACCTATAAGAAATGAAACACAAGAAAGATGAAGCCTGATATTTAGAATCTAGGCATTTAAGGATGCCTATGACCATCAGCATATTAGAATATACTCGTTAACTGAACAAGAGCTACTTCCTGATACCAGGCTTCCTTTCCCTGCATCTACAAGTTGACAGCAAAGCAATTCAGTGTTGTACTGATTATTAGATTATCAAGATTATTTTTTGATTTCTTCAAATTTATTGTGCTAGAACATGAGACAGACATGCCAGGCTGCACTGCACTACACTTGACACTTAAAGAATTATTTATTTGGGTCATTAATAAACTCCCTCTATTAAAAAGTCTTTGCATCTAGTGCCATTTTTCCCCAAATGCAAGAGTCAGAGACTGAACTTACTTGGATTGAGCAAGAACTCCTGTCACTTCTGCATATAAGTCTGCAATAATATGCACATTCCCAGTGTTGGTTCCTGAATACCTAGAGAGGAGAGGAAAAAAAAAAAAAGGGGGGGGGGGGAAAAAGGTGTTAAATAAATACAGCTTCATTCTTCTAAACCCCAACTGTGTTCCCCATTACAAGCAAAAAGTTTATTCCATAGCAAGGTGGGTTATTACCATAAAAATAATTAAAGTCAAGTATGAAATGTGTGGGTGACATTTAAAGTGATGTAGTTTCACTGAGAAGACATAAGAGATATATTCTGTACAGGAAGCTTACTATTGTTACCCAGATTGGGACTTTTGTTATTCTGGCTGGCTATGCAAATCATTCTGTATATTCTAAGCAAAACCAACTCTGCATTATATTGAACACAGCAGTGTTCTTTCAAGATATCAATCGGTGTTTGTTTACAGGATTGTCACCAAGATGTTACATGTGAGGCAAAGCAGAACAATCACAACAATGACAGACAGGTTGGTAATACACACAAAACATCTGCAAGTACACAAGCAAAACTTACCCTTCCTTATGTTTAAAGTGCTTAAAAGCCAAGTTTAGAACTTCATGTACTAAAGGATCTGGCACTGGATGAACAGGTATCTGAAGAGCAGATATCATTTATATGTAAGTAACTATGCATGTATATATACACATATGTATATATGAGGTAAACAAACAGTATTATGAGATGCCTGGAGAAATTTCTCCCCCTCCCGTCAAAGGACGCGTCCTTTGTTGGCATATGAGATCAAGTTAATGCTGCAATATATGAACATTTACACAACCTGGGTTGACATTCTGTTGAATTATTTTGTGTACTGGCTTTTAGGGATTAAATTGGTAATAAAATAAACAACAGTAATATAAACACTATGAATTTGTCATCCGTATTTATCAGACTAGATTACCTCTTTTCACACTTTCTGCTTTGTGGGATGTTACTACTACAGGTTTAACCTTAAAAGGCAATTCGTCTCGATATAAAGGAAGACAAAACCAAAAACATATGAATGCAGAAGAGATGATCATCTCCATTTTAGACTTTCTGCAGACGAAAACGTACCAAACATAAAAATCTTCCTAGTCATAAGTAACAATTTGTTGGAAACCGAATCCAAGCGTTGATTAGAAGGCACTTTTTAACTGAGGTTCTCTACATTACCACTTTTCTCCGGATTAAAAGAAAACATTTGCTTAAAAATCAAATGTATTCTTTAAAAAAAAGCTCGATATATAATTATGATGTCATAATATCTTTAAAATTTCAAAGCAATTTAGGTAGGGACTGGAATAACCCTACTAAACAATACTGCTTAAGAGTGATTATTATTTTCACTGAAATGTCTTAGAAGAAAAGGTTAGTGTCTTGTCCATGTAAAATGAAGCTCTTACTCCTTGAGAATTTCATACTCTTCTGCATCAACAAAGCTACTTGTCCAAGAACTTTCAGTTACTGGAACTAGCTATTTACATGCGTATTCATACAGTAAGTAACATGTAGACACTTAAGCAAAAGATTTTTGTTCCTACACAGGTCATGTCTGTCACTCCCTCTCCAGTTGCTCCATCACAGAAAGGGCTGGATCATACCCTTTGCACCCTATAAGACCAGTTTCTAAGAATTACACAGTTGCAGGGCTCCCGGAAGGGTGGATGTAATATGAATGTAAATATGTTTATTGATAAAAAGCCACCCTTTCTGCATTTTGTTTGACTGTCTGATTGCAGATTTACACTACAGGCAGAACATACAAACCCTCTTTTAGGTAACTTTTAATACTGAAGTGGTCAAAGGATTCTCTTAAGTGGTGTATATATGTTTAGAGGCCTATTGCAAATCTTTAGCAGAGGAAAATGTCCTCATCAGGAAAATACCTATCTTGTCTGCAGTACAAGTGTGAGAGGCTCACCAAACATTACATGGGTCACCACAGACTCTCTTCAAGACCAAAACTTGGGCACCTCTCCTGGCATCTGAATCACTGGCAACATGTACTCTACTTAGCAGAAAAAACAGTACCAGTTCAAAATGCAGAAGCTACCCGTACAACCCTGCATTCCTGCACAATGTATTCCATTTCCCTTTTTCTTTCACACTGAAAGAAAATTTAGGCAGGGAGAAAGCATGAATTAAAGATTTTCAGCAAAACACTTGACACACAAGAATGTGATGATTTTAATACTGTTCTTTGCATCTCTGTGCATGCAGTACAGGAATATCACTTTGGATGACTGGCTGGTGTCTCAGAGAAAAATAGGCAGCTCTTTCGTTTTACTGGTTTCATTTTTCCCTGTATCACAAACGTGTCATGAACAACCACATAAATGTAAATCTCCCACAAATCATTTCAAATCAAACCATAGTCTTTGCTTTACTTAGTACAAAAGCCAATTAATTTTCACGTACCTATACATAAAAGGCAAACTACTTGAGTATTTGAAACATGAAATTTACTCAAGTCTGCTTCATATTTCATACCATTTCTTACAGTAATTTTCTCCTATCAAAAAATGCAAGAAAAAAATGCTGCTACTCAAAGCCAAATTCCATCCTCTTGTCCATACCCCAAAGCAAATTTTATAGGAACAGAAATTCTGTGTGACATCATCTAGTGCTGTACTATAAGGCCAAGCAAATTTACATACTCTTTCTAATTTTTCTTAAAAGTTGGCATTTTAATCTTGTCAATTTAATGACTTCACATTATATTTCAAAAATGTTTACACAGACAAATGGTACTGAGCATTAAAAAACAAGTTCTTTTTCACAGTTTTGCTTTTTGCAGTACATCTGCAGCTCTGACTGAGTGGATCCAAGACATATGAAGTGAGATAATGCAAGCATGAAATGAAAAGACAGGAGAGGGCAAAGGCTTTATGCAACTGAGAGTATAACTACAGTCTTGCATATGCTCATCACATATATGCTTTAAATTTTTAACATAAAAATTTAAAGGAGTGATCAAAACTGACATCAAAACCAAAAGATTAAAATAAGTCTGCCAAAGTAAAAGTGCTTACCTGTTTTAGAACCTCTATTAAAACTAAACAAAAAATGAAATCTACAGCTAAGTCCCTCCTTTCAAGTAGATAATCTCTTTCACGTTGTTGGTCATCCCTAAGAAATCAAAAACACAGGCATCATACACAAGACCAAACACAAATATTTCAGAGAAGGGGTATACATGTCTTTCATGCAATCATTGTCACACACATATATAAAGGGATGGTTAGAAAGACTTCAGGGTTTGATGCAGCACTGAAATCTTGTCCACTCCTGAAAGAACCTGCCAACAACCAAAATGATTTTAAAAAGGACCAGCTATCTTAGAATTATCAGCATCCATCTTTCTGTATACCAATGTCAAAATCATTAAGTCACTTCACGCATATCATCTACAGAAGCTAAATACACTACCTCAAAGAAGCCCAATGTTCCTTCTACACGTATTTAGGTAATGACAGACCCAAATACAAAATATCTGTTGAAAAAGTACAAAGCACACTTTTTTTTTTTTATAAGAAAGCATACAAAAATCAAATAGATTTTTGAAAGACTCTTACCCCTTTGATTTTGTGCTAGACCGAGGTCTGTATTCATAAGATTCATCTTCTGTTCCATTTTGACGCCTGTACCAGTCAAACAAGGTGCGTAGTAAGGAGGGGAGACAGTGCTCTGCTACTGAGCTCATAGAGCTTATCAACTGAAAACAAATGTAAGAGAAATAGTTTAGCGTGACAAAAAAAAAAAAAAATCAATCTAAAAATCCTAGAATTAGAATAAGTCTTTCAGATTGGCTTTTAATGTTAAAAAACATGTATCGTGTAATTTTACAAAGTGACAACTTTATGTATCATCTTCTACTACACACACAACAGGCCAGGAACAGATTAACTGAACAAGTCAACCTGTGCTGTCAATGTCAAACGACCGCTCCTCTGCCCTCCTCCTGAACTGATGCGTTTATGAGTAGAAGAAAAAGAAGAAAGCTGTGTATTAAGTTTTACTAAACCTTTTCCTTAGGTTTTCCTGTAGGTTTACACAGTATATTAATACTACTACCATGTATAAACATTCCAGCAGTTAGGCAATTTATATTGTCTTCCACAGAAACAAGCCCTATCGTGTGCATTAAAAAAAATACTTGCCATTGGTAAAGTGCTAAACCCAGAAACTACTGGCACTAGAAAGCATTTTCCTCTTGAAATGAAAAATCAGGTTGACTTGATTTATTTCCTGCCAAGTTTTGCATCCTTAACATTCTAATAAAAAAGCACTGGAATTATCAGGAAGATTAAATCTTTCCTCATATTACATAGGTGCTAAGCAGAACATGAGCTACATGCTTATTCTTTTTATTTAGAGTACTTATCATACGGCTTTGATACTAAATTCAAGATCATCTTATATATAAATGATAAGAAAACCCTTTTATTTTAGCATTAAGTTATGCCTAACATGAAAGCAGCAACCTAGACCCAAGAGGCCAGGGCTGCATTTGTCATCATGACACGTACTTCTGTACATCAGAACGAAACAGCAAAGCGTGATCTCGTCTTAAAGGCTGAAATACATTGCTAATAGCAGTGCTTAAAATACCTAAAAGTACAGCGAGAGGTAAGGAGAGAAGAGGCAAAATTATAGTAAGATGCTAGAGCCCAAATTTCAGCTGTGGCCTAAATCATGATCCTAAAAACATTGCTCAAGTTGTGCTTAATCACGAACAGGACCAAACCCCAGAGGCACATCTGCGTTCAGTCAGTGAGATGGCCAAGGTATGCTTCTGCATGATCATAAAGTTTTGGTGTCTTAGGACAAGAGTAGGAAATTGTCAGGTATGATCCCTACAACAAAGAAAGGAAGAAAAATATAAGCCGTTTCAGTTCCAAGCTGTACAAGCAAAAATATTTTCAGAAATGCAATATATGCTCTATGAAAAAAAATTTCCTTTCTTGTAACTTCTTGATGTGCTGGGAATGATAAAGGACTTGTTCTGAAATGCTAAAATTTTTAACAGTCCAGAAGTGTATCAACAAAAAACTTTGGGAAATGAGACAATATTTTTATCTCTTTTAGCTAAATTTACGGTTTTGTTCCAATTAAGACCTCAACAACAAACAAAAGAATTGTACTATTGAAAATGAAAAACTATTGATCTTGCTCACTTGGATCTAATAGCAGCCCTCTCGATCTGGCTCTGCTTCCAACAAATCCCATTAAACAGCTATTTTACTTTCTCGTGATAGGGACAAACAAAATGATAGGCCTTCCTTCTCCACCCCTCTTCTCATCGTCACTTACTGAGCTGAGAGAATGAGTGTTAACTAGATACCTTCTTACTCCCAGAATCCCTCTTCTCTTTCGATCCCACTATTTTTATTCACAAAGTACAACACTAACTAGCTCAGATGCCATATCAGTACAGCTAAAGTCACTTTTTAGACTCAAATTTCTAACTCCTTAAAAATCTCTGGGAGAACAAGGCTGGCCCAGCAACAGCTCCAGCTTCTCTGCTGGCTGGCTGTGGCTGTACACTCCGGTTCCTCCTCTCCCTCACACTTTGCCAATCTCTTTTTTACGCTGCCACCTCCTGCACTGCTACACAGTGCCAGTAAAATGGAATGGGACTATTGCTGGCTATCGGTTGCTCAGGAAGGACAGGTGAAGAAGGAGCAGAGGCATTGTCCTGTATGTCAAGAAATGGACAGAATGTGATGAGCTGTTACTGAATTGAATAATAAGCCACAAACAGTTTGAAAGCATATGGGTAAGAGTTAGGGATGGAAGCAACAAAGGGAACCTTGTCATTGGTGTCTGCTATGGGCTGCCCGATCAAGGGGAGCCTATTGACAAAGTCTTCTTACTCCAGCTACAGGAGGCATCTGGACTCTGACCACCCAGACATCTGCTGGAAAAACAGTGTGGCGAGCTGTAGGCATTACAGGAGACTCCTGTAATGCACCGAAGATAACTTTTTAAGCCAGGTAATAGACAGCCCTGCCAGACAGGATGCAATTCTGGACCTGAAGATCACTCATGCAAGTGAGCAAATAGGTGACTGTAGTGATCATGCACTGGTGGAGTTCGCAGTCCTGAAGGACATGGGTCAGGCAGGGAGTCAAGTCAGGACCCTGAATTTTAAGAAAGCAAACTTCCAGCTCTTCAAGGAGTTAGGCAATAAGGCTCCTCAGCAAACAGCTCTCAGGGACAAGCAAGCAGAGCATACAGAGCTGGCAGATCTTTAAGGATGTCTTCCACAGAGCACAAGAGCCCTAATCCCCTTCACTCCTTTTCCTTGCTTATGAGTAACCTTTCATTAGGTGATAATGGCCTTAAAGCAGGTTAGATTAGAAAACATTAAAGGGCAGTGTGAGGTTTTTGGTGGTGGTTTTGGTTTTCTTTGAAAAGGAAATTATCCATGAAATACTACATGGTATTGTTTGTTTCTCTTTTGGGAGAAGGGAAAAGAGGTGCATAGATGGCTACTGATTGCAAAGCAGTCCAATACCTATATCCAAGGTGTAATGGAAAGCAAACAAAAACCCAGTTAAAGAAAATATGGACAGAACACTAAACTTCATACAGTAAGATGCTATTCAGTAACAGTTAAGAACTTAAGGAATAAGCAATTAATGGGGCTTTATTTGAATGCTGCCTCTCCATTGCCAGGAAGTAATTACACAACAAAAACATGCCTATAATACAAAAGAATTAGAAATAGAGACAATAAGCATGAATACATTGAGCAGACAGTTGTTCTAGGTACAAGTTCACTTATGGTATGTGAAACAGAACAGCCTCACAGTGCAGCTACATACTTGGCAAAGGACAAAGGAACATTTTGAATATACCTTATGCCTTCTGCCATAGAATCAAAAGCACTCAGTAAAAGCCATGTTACTGAAATGAACACTATTTGCTTATAAAAGCAGAAACACTGAAACAGTAAGTGATATAGTCTGAAGTTTCACAAAGACTTTTAACAGGAACAGAAATAAATTAAGTCCTTTTGTCCCCTACCTTATTTCAGCATCTTTCCTCCAGCAACTTTCATTGCCACCTTCAAAGAGTTAATTTATTTCAGTAGCTTCTTACTATAATATTCGAAAATGGAAAATAAAGTCTAACATTCAGGGTCTAAATCTTCTGCTAATTCAGGCATCGATGGTCCAAGTCGTTACAACAGTCAAATGGCTATTTTGCAAAAACAAAGGCCACTTTGATTCCATATAAACTGCCTTCAATTACACATCTCTTACCTGATCAAACTGAAGATCTTCACCTCTTTGAAGAGATCTGGACAAGAGCTTTTCCTGTAAAAAAAAAAAATAGAAAAAACCACAAATTTGCAATGCAACTGACTGTTATCAAAGATAGATTCCTTCTTTCTCAGTTACATTACAGAACAAACAGATACCTTCCAATGTGAGTATCTGCATTCTTGTTCAGCTAGAACCATTTCTGAAGATGTGAAGTGTATTGACAAAATAGAAAAATAAATATCTAAAATTAATGTGGTAGGTTAATGGTAGTGATGTTAAAGAGTGACACACAGGAAAGGTGGAACAGCTCTATCAAACAGCAGGGCCTAGAGCAGTATGCTCAGCTGAGACAGCTGGCAGTGGATGCCACATGTAACCTAGAAGGAAAGCCATTCCCATCTGAATGAACAAGCATATTCATGGTCATATAAGGCAGTCACTGTCAGCTACAAGAATGAACTTCAAAATGCCTTCACAAAGGGAGAGACAATTGTTCAATGCATTTCCAGTCTGTGCTTTCCCTGAACTGAAATGAAAAATAGCTCCAAAACCTACTCTGGGAAAAGGAGAATGTCAATAATAACTTGCTTTACACTTCAAATAGCTTTGTATGGTACAGAAAAGATGCAATATTGCTATAATTTAATTATTACAATAATTCATTGCTACCATTACCATAAGACATACTGCTCTGTTAAAAGCAAAATTAAATTATATTCCTGACAAAATAATTTATTGAGAATTAAAGTGTTAAGAAAACAAAACATTCATGAACTAGAATAGTAACGTAATGGTCATTCTTACTAGTCACTGTGTAGAGCACCACATGACACAGTGACAAGGGATACAATTATTATAGTCTCTTGCTAGGGTATCCTGGAAAGCAAAAAAGAAACTAATAGGGGAAGGGAAAACAGAAAAAAAAAAAATAAAGACAAAGTCCCACGTACTGGTTTTGAGGGTCAATGATTTATGGTAAGCCAAGTGCCATGGTAAGGCCTTTAAGGGCACGTGACCAAGCAATAAGACACAAAAAGATATGATGAGCATTTCTTGCTACTTAAAGAAATTTTAAACTGCTTTTCACTTTATTAAGGAGTTGAAAATGTTATCTTTGACAAGGAAAGCAGAAAAAGTGCTTCACGGTAAAGCATTAATAGCTCATATCAGATTGCAATAAGCAAACAAAAGAGCTTTTATGGAGCAGGTTAAGTAGTAAGCTGGACGAGCTGTTAGCTTGCCTGGTCTGGGATGTAAGAGGTGTCGGCAATACCGACAGCCAGCACTGCTCTCAACAGGTTGTGCCTCAGTTAACACAAAATACCCGCTCAGTGGTTTACTCAGAGACAGCACCCCTGCTGCCAGGCTGCTGCCAAAACTTAAGGTCACTATTGCTTGGCATTTAACACTGGCAATGCTGCAAGACTCAGGCTCTGTGTTAAACAGATACAAGTCGGGATTGCAGGCACCCAGTCCAAAATTCAGACTGGCCGCTCATTTTCGCTTTTCCTATTTTGTAATTTTAGAAATATAAGACAATTTCTGACATTCAGTGCTGTGAGTGCAGCTGTATTCGGTGTTCCAAAGCACACAGCCTCTGGCAACTATTACAGCCTCTGAAAACTTGAATTCAACACTGCCTAAGCAAAAAGAATTTACCCACCTTGAAAATGTAACTTGGAAGAATATAGGTACCTGTTCACAAGCCAGACCGTTTTCACTTTCTATAATCCAAAGAAACCCACTTAACTGTCTAAGAAAACTTTGTCATTTATGTACACTGCTAGTATGCCCAAAGAAAAAATGTGGTTTTTTTTTAAAAAGATGGTTTCAGAATAATGCATATAATATTCTAAAATAGTCCCACTTGTTCATCAACTGATCTATTAGCCAATGTTCCTTCACTCTGTATTCAAAAGCAAGGGGGGAAATGTTTCAGATACCAATATATAAACACTTTTTTGTATCTTACAATTTCATTTAATTTTACATGTTAATTTTGTTCAAAATACTGTTATGAGCATTGACATTTTGTGGCAGATACTGAATCTTCCAGGGGGCATTTGCAAATCAGAGTTCCCTTCTAAAAGGGATTCCTCCCTTACCTTTTTTTTATAAGGAAAGGTCTATTGCAGGTGAATTCATGTTACATGTACTATGCTTTTTGATAAACTGCACAAATAATTGGAATCTTATCTATAAAGCAGAAACATGAGAAATGTTCCACCCTCTATAAACACAGTATATTGCTAAATAAGCTGGAGGAACCTAACAAGAAATTGTTTCCTGAGAAGCTGGAGAAGTGACTTTCCTGCAAGATCATCTTAAAAGTTGGGTTCCTTAAGTCTCCTTATGATACAGTGGCCCAACACAACATATTTCCACCATGGTACTACAAAACTAGTATACAGGTGAACAAACACTGGGTTTAGTATACCTGTTCCATGTCTCTAAAACCAGAACCAGCTAAAGAAAAGAATGATAACAAACCAAAGAGAAGTCAAACATTCTGTAAGTCTTTAGCCAAAGAAGGTGAAATCCCTGTCAACAGATAGGAAGCTATTTTTAAGCTAGTTCTGAAAAGTTAGCTTTTTTTCTCCCATGTTCTATACTAATTGAGGCACTTCCATATATCAAATGTTGATATGACTCTTAAGATTCTCAATACCAGAAAGAATGGAAACTTTTGTAAGTTCATAACCCTATTATTTTTCCTCAGTATTAAAGATCTTAACTGCTGTAAGGTAAATATCCCTGTAGTTAATGTAACACTGACTAAACAAACGTGACATAACCAAATAAGACTCTAACCCAGTCACAGGTTTATCAAGCCCTCTGAATTATTTGTATGGCTTTAAAACTTACATGACTTACAAGACTTCAATGTCTTCTAACTCTGCTTTGTCATGACCCCCACTGTCTCACATGACTTACAAAAATCTATCCAACAGCATAAAGTAAAGGCTTGGAAACTTTCACCGAATTAATAATTTAAGATTTATTTTCCTGGCTTCCTGAATCATAGAATCATAGAATATTAGGGGTTGGAAGGGACCTAGAAAGATCATCTAGTCCAACCCCCCTGCCAGAGC
>WTSP01012184.1:54414-83786 GCA_025331215.1 Actenoides lindsayi
AAGATCATCTAGTCCAACCCCCCTGCCAGAGCAGGATCACCTATATCAGATCACAGAGGAACATGTCCAGGTGAGTTCTGAATGCCTCCAGAGAAGGAGACTCCACAACCGCCCTGGGCAGCCCGTTCCACTGCTCTGCTACCCTCACTGTAAAAAAGTTTTTCCTCAAATTTATTCTAAACCTCTTATTTTCCTACTTAATTCCATTGCCCTTTGTTCTAACGTTGGATGACACCGAGAAGAGTGTGGAAAGTGAAGTTCAGAGACATGAAAATAATATGTCTACATTTATCTTTGAAAAGGGAAATGAAAAAAAAACCAAAACCAAACCCCAAACAAAATAAGCAACAAAGCCCAAACAACCCTACTGTTTAATTAACCCAACAGCAGTTTGCATCCATTGTGTAAAGCAGAAATGTCAACACAGGGCAGGCAGCAGAGATGAAGGATGTAGGCAGGCGTGCAAACAATCGCACCGCTGGAAAAAGGTACCGCCCGTCGGCCCCTCTCCAGCATCCACCAGCATCCACCAGCATCCACCAGCATCCACCAGCATCCACCAGCATCCTCCTCCGCTGGCTAGCACACCTCAGCAGGCTGCCTCAGGCCGACGCAGCAGACCTTGCCTGCTCGTTTCCCTCCTCCAAGCTGCAAGGAAGCAACCTGCCAAGCGAAGCCACCTTTCCTGCTGCAGCCCAAGGGCCGGGCAGCTCCCGGATCCGCGCCCCAGCGGCAGAGCAACGCTGCCCTGAAGAGAGGTGGTGCGCTAAATGGCACGGACTCCATCACACCAGCTTTTGAAAGCACCCAAGCACGGTGTGCAAAAGCGTACAGGGCTGCTCTGAGCAATGTCTCCTATCTCCATGATGGAACAAAAGTGCAACAGGCTTAAACACTCTCGCTGGTTTTGACTTAACCACGAGACTGAACTACAGCTTAGTAATGGTAGCAGCTTGCTTCTCTGGTTAGCAGCTTGGTAACTTGGTGGCACCCGTGTTAAACTCTCTGCTTAAATTCTAACCACCTATACGTACGTGCAACCTGGATCGAGTTTATTACTAAAGCCTTTCACTGGTATAGTTTGTTCCACATTTGGGGAAGGCTGGCATCGTGCCTCACAGTCGTCCTTGCTCAGCTTTGGAAGAGTATTTAAAGCTACAATAGACTGCGTCTGAGTTCTCTTTCCTTTAAAACTATACACTACTACAAAAGGCTCAGAAAAATTCCTTTTGTTGTCGTTGTTTTAAATTAATTTACTCACTAAAAGGATGATCTTCCTTCCTGTGGATATGCTTGCCACTCAAGTAATTTATTTTAAGCATTTGCTGATAAGCTCTTTCTCCCAACTTGGGAAACTCTGCAGTATTAAAATTTTTCAAGCAGAGAACTCCTAATCAAGTCACTGAAAGGAAACTAATTTGTTACTCAGAAAGAAACAATTTAGTTACTTTTTAAAAATCACAGGTCAGTTACTTCTAGATGAAACTCATCCATCTAGTCAAAATGGTCCTGTTCCCTTCACCCCTCAGTGCTGCCTTCATCTGAAGTCACCTTTTTTTTTAAATTATTTTTTTAATTAATGTTTGCTCCCTTACTGGCAAGTGTCTGGCTCTTAACTTTAATTGGTCTGGCTCCAAATTCTCTCCAACAGCTTCATCCAACAGCTTAGCTTCATATAACACATTAAAGATTTATGTAACACTATGTATATTCTCCACATTATTATTTGTAGCCAAGTCATCCCACCAAATCAAATCACACTAAAATGATAAAGGGCTTTCCTCTCTTCCACTGAAGCCTCTTCTCCCATCTCAGTGCTTTTCCTGTGCCCTTTTAGCTTTTAATCTTTCTAAACATCATACACTAGAACTGAATATTCAGTATTTATATCAAATACTACATAGAAAAGTAAAAACATTTCAGTACTCTGTTTCACTGAGACACCCAAGGATTCCCTTCTACCTCTGTGTTACACCAGCTCAGGTTGTTTCACTTTTCCTCAGCTTTTGGCACCTCTTTTAAATTGCTGGTTTTCTATACAGTCCTTCCTTCCCACCAATAGAAAATTAGAAATGTAGGCCTATATGTGTACATTTATATTTGATGGTATTAAAAACCATTTTGTTTAAAGGAATTCAACTTAGCAAATGAACCTAGATGGAACTGTTAAAAGTTCCATATAAAGTTTCACATTCAGAAATGACTACTCCAGCAATATTTATCATTTCTTATTTTATCCCAAAGATACATACTGTATAAACACAAAACAGCAATTTCAGAACCTCATTAGTAAAAGATCCTGATTAAGGCAGACTTGGTGCCATCACCATAAAACCTCACCAGGCAAGGCTTGGAATCTCTCTTCTCTGAAAAGTGTATTATTTAATGAGTTTTCTAAATTCTTGATCTGGTGAAATGTTTCAGCTTTGCATGATTAACAGATTTAAAAACATTTGTTTTGCTAACAGTCAACAGCGTGGCAGGCAGACATAGCCTGGTATTGTTGTCAGAGAATTTATTTAATCTGATCGAGGGACAAGTTTTGCAGCACCAGTGAACTCCAGAGCTATTATATTTACTTTGCTAGCAGTACTCAGTTAGGAGATTTAACTCTGAACTAACTGTGTCTACAGGAAAAGTCCTCTGCAGCCCATATGAATTACAGCCAGGCTCTGTCATTCCAGCCAAGCACTATCCTCCCTGAACATTTAGCAGATGACTGGAAAAGGGGCCAAGGGAGTGGCATTGGCAGCAGAAGGCTCGCAGACCACCCTGAGTGGAGCTACCTGACTTCCCACCCACAGCATCAGCACCCCAAGAGCTCTCCTCTCATTTCTTAGCCACGCATCCTTCACCATTTGCGTGCCTTTTTTCCTACAAAGTTTCTGTGCTTTCTTATCAAACCCTCCTGAATCTCTGACTCTTTTGGATGTCTATAAGGAAACAGACCCATGATGTTTAAGTTGTAGGCTTGCCTGGTACACACACAGAATCACACACGTGTATATATAAAGTATATCTAACTAGGTGTGTATAAGGAAATGTTTCCTTTGCCTCAGTCTTTGACCTACTTTCATTTTAGTTGAAGATGTTCTAAATTTACTTGAAGTTGTCACCATCAATGACACCGTGAAACGTTTAGCACCATTTTTGTGTTCTTTTGGACTAGTTCTTAAGACCTTTTTTTCCCAAAGTGCAAAAACTGGAGGTGAAGTGCTCACACGTGCACTTCTGCACACAAACACTTCTGGAGGCAGCAGTTGCCAACAGGGGCCCCCTGCCAGCCAGCGCTCTGCGAGCTGCACTGTGTCTCTCTTGCTCAGCAAATTTCCAAGTTGAAAAAAAAAAATTAAATATTTTTTTTCCCCCTCCAAAAACTCCCACATTTAAAAAAAAAAAACACATTTATTTCAAGATCATGTGGTCTGGATCCCCAACAGAATTCTGCATTTTGCCTCAGCTGGCTATTATATTCTTCTGAGTCTCAGTGTCATCACTTTGGAAAGCAGAACAAATGCATCTTTTCTTGAAAGAATATTGCCAAAGTATTTTTTCAAAGAAACATCCACAGGAAACACACTTTGAACTGTTTATGAAGGAACGTTTTTTTGTTGTCGCTATTTCCTTTAGTAACTTTACAGAGCTTATGAATACTAAGAGGTCTTGTTTCCCGTAACCACCACGTAACAGTTTTAACGGAAGTCAATAAAACATAATCCAGGTAGCAACCCTGTTTGCAGAAGCCAATTGATTCTTGAGTAATCCCTTTGAAAAGTCAACAGTATCTGAGGATGGGGTTTTTTTCAGTAACCTTACATATGATAAACCAGTCTATTTAGAAAAAAAAAACCAAAACAGGACCGTTTCAAGGCATACCATGAAAAAAGCACTCACCAAAGGTTCAGCCATTACAACTTCAATTTTCTTTTCAGCTTGAACAGCAAATTCAGCAAAGAGGCTTTTGATGACATACTCGCCAGGTTTGACATCTGGATCAATAGTAATGTTCGACATGATGATGCCTCTCTTTTCCCAGGTGGAAACAACACTTGGAGAAACTCTGCGTTTATTTACTCTGCTGGGTGGTGTGGAGGCTAGAGAGAGGAAAAAAAAAAAGAAAAAAAAGAAAGAGCTATAAAGAAGAGCTTCTAAACACAATTCCTTTCACTTTACTTTCCCGTCCACCACACAGATGTATTCTCAGAGTAAATGATGTAAATCAGAAGGAGTAAACAAGTAGCTACAACATCCAACAAGACTTTTTTTTTTCCTAATTAGGTGGGAAATTCTGCTCTAAGTTGGCTAAGGGTTTACAATGTAACTCATTTTTGTTATTGATATAAAGGAAAAACTGTCTCAGGCTCTGTGAACTGCCTCATTCTGAATACAACCGTATGATGATCATGATAAAGATCACAGCTTTTAATTTCTGCTGTCTTCAGTTCAAGTAGGACAAAAAAAAAATCATAAGGTTGAACGTAAAGGGTTATCTCCCTATACGGTGAGAGGCAACTGATAGATTCAACCTTTATAAATCATCCATGATATTCAAGCTTCTACTTGGCGTCCAAATGCCTTCAGGATAAGTGTTTCCTGGGCCCCTCTTAGCACTTTGTTAGTAAGCGATTTCCCCAACAAGAATGCAAACCCCTTCTAGACATGTCATACTAATTATTTTTGTCTACCCTCTAGTCACAAATCTGAAAGACTTATTCCTGATCAGAAATATTAATTAACCAATAAATATAACTAACACTAGATACATTAGTCTCCCTCTCTAAGGATCCGTGCTTTCATCTTTACACTGAAACTGTCATATATTAAGTTTACATATATTTATCCACCTTCATTTTATTCTCTCCCTAAGAACTCAAAAACATTTCTTTATTGCCACAGCTGCCACCCAATGTGAATAGCAGCATCAAAAATCAAGTATCAGAACTCACTCATATACAAGTTTAACACTTAATTCTTGTCTTGCACACTATAAATTAAAGCAAGTATGGACATCTCCAGTAACGCCCCAGATCCACCCAGGAAGGTCTGACATTTCTCTAGCATATTCCATGACTGCAGCCCAATTTTTAATTGATACTAGGAACCAATATTAAGAATTCTTTACCTATTAATATTAAGATAGTGTTTTCCTATAATAGTTGCATAGCCTGATCTTAGCCTATTTTATTGTCTTACACAGCACAATTTGTTCAGGTAAGCTTCTTTAAGGCTTTTTGCAGTTTCAATGTGGGAAGATGTACACGGTCAGTTTTGATGAACTTGCAACATGTGTGTGTGTTTTCAGTTTACACACGTGCAATTCCAGTTATCTAAATATTATCCACAACTTCTACTCAAAACTATTTTTTCAGCATTCCACTCATTCACGAAACTACTGGTTGCCACGGTTACCATATCTTTGGTACATCACTTCGCATCCTCCCAAATTTGAGTCTCAGCCATTCCTAATTTCTCCTATCAGTTCAGAAAGTTCCGTTTTACGTAACGCAGACTTTCCTCAGCTGCCACTGAAAGTCAGAATTCTCAAAGGCATTAGCGAAGTGAGCAATTAAGCAGAAGTGAAACCAGAATGGTGACAACTACCTCAGCCTCTTATCAAAAGGGCGTAAGGTTGCAAGTACTACATATGACCTGTGGTTTCCCCCCCCCCCCAAGTACTATTTGTACAGACTTGCTGTGTAGTTGGAGCAATGCGTATTTTTTCCTGTCCATAAATTACAGTATGCCATCTTGGAGGCTGGAAGGACTTGCCAAGGTCACAGAGCTGACTTCCCAGCAACTGGGGGCGATACCAGAATGACATGCACACACACTGCCTGCCATAAAGGATTTCTGAACATCCTCTGACACTTTGATCTAGGGCTTTGATCTCAGTAATAGAGGTCCTGAAAGACACAGAAGAGCGTGTGCCACACAGAGCAGACAGTGACGCTGCCACGTTCTAGATCCCTACAGGGCAAGTTCACTAGATGTACACAAAGGTATTAACAAACAGAGGAAAGCAAATGCTGCAACAGAAAGATGACAACCCAAAACATCTGATTTTAAAGAAAAATTCCTTCTTATCCCATTATCCGATGTTCGGCTTGTTCTGCAGTAAAGAAGTATAAATGTGTCAGGGATTCTGAAAAACATTTCTTTACAGTGTTCACATTCTCCAGTATCCATATTCTTAGCACTCTTAAGCCTCGATGCTTCCGAAGGCAGCCCGGGAAACAAGAGATGCGTTATATGTCAAGAACAAGGGCACAGAGGTTTGAGGAGAGAAGAGGTGAAACAAAGGAACATCTCCTTCCTAGCCATAGCAGGTAACAGAAACACACAAAGTATGAGACGGACGAAACAGGAAAATGCTGCAACACACAGATTTTGAACAACTCTACTAGATGAACAGAGTAAAAAATCCAAGTACCCAAGGACTCGTAACAGATACCATAAATTTCTAAGTAAACAGCTGCTTCCATCCTAAACATGAGAGTTTCTAAGAAAGCTAAAGCTTTGTCCTACTCAGCAGACAAACTGGACTCAATTATTATTTAAAATCACATATTAAAGCCAACAGGCTGGAAAGAAAGATGAGAAGTTTAAATCTCCTTTTGAACATCACTAGCTGTGGCTGGTCAGAAGAAATTTAGTTAAGCTGCTGCTTTGGCTCCTTCTAGATTTATCTACTGGTTTATGCCACAATCTCCACATTATCAGGACTAGGGAGACTTAAGATGCCACAGCTCCAGTCTAGTCCACCCTCCTGAACAATGAGAAGCTGGTACTGAACCAGCTCTTGTCTCTCTGTAGGGAAACTAAGAGGGACTAACGTGCACCTTAACCCAGAACTACCTGTAGATTTGCTCTATGTACACAAGTCTTAACAGCGTGTTTACACACTACATTTCTGCCTTCAGTTTTCAAAGGATTGCCTTAAAAAGCCCCTATCGTTTAAGAACTGGGAAAATATTGAGAGTCGATCATCTTCAAAGTACTATCTTTACTTTGCATTAGTAAACTAATCCTCTCAGTAAGAGACTATCTTAGTACGTTAACTTTCAAAGCTATGAAACAGCTTCTCTCAGTAAGGGTGAAAGGGCTGTTTAGACTGACCTAAACCCCTGGGCTCATGCAACAACACAGGAAATCAATTCAGAATGGGTAAACTGGACAAAAACCCAAGCCTGGCAAGAAAAAAAGAAGTGACTGGACTGCAATTAGATCAAGTCCCAGAAGTGTTGCAGAAATTTCCGTGCAAAGGAGAGGGGCATGACCATGAAGCCAGGGAAACACGATACCAGGACAGCCTTACATCATCCTGCAATGCCCCAGCCCCACTCTTTGGCTACAGACTCACACAGCCCCCTTCAGATGGCACAAGCTGCAGCCCTGTCAAAGGATGCGCTCCCCCCCACTCAGCTATCTCCTTCCCTGCACCGTTCTCCTCCTGTGTGCAGCTGTGTCACGGACTGAACTGGAAAAGCAGCACAGGTATGATTTTTCTTCCCCCAGGTTAATTTTGACACAATCAGTTGTCCAACTGGCTTACCACGTGACTGCACATCTGCTTGTGCCAGCACAAAGAGGAGAGTCAATGCAGGGGCAGCACTTGCCTTTTCACTCTCCCAGTAGGAAAGCAGAGTGGGGGCTGTCCTACAGTCGTACGTGTCACCAATCTCTGCGTTCACACGCAAAAACTCTTCCGATGGTACGAAACCTCCCCCCCGAAAACCAAAGGCAAACTGTCAAACTGAAGCAACCCCAAATGTCGCCACGAGAGGATTACAGCTACCTTAGTTTGCTGAAATGCCAGTGTACTCAAAAAGCAGAATAAATGCCTGGGATTTGCTTTCATCCGTGAACTTGCTGAGGACTCCAACTGACGACAGCATTAACGGCTCACGTTAGCGACTCTTGCCTTGCATCTGGCGAGGTTTATGGTTTTATCTGCCCTGTAAAACTGGTTACACACGCGTGCGCAAAAAATACAGAGGAGGGAAAAAGAGGAAGGGGCTTGACTGTGTTTAGTAAGAGGATACACGGCAGTTCCTTAAAGAAAAGCCCAAATCTATCATCCGATTTCTTAACTAGGTCAAACAACATTATTATCCAGTATAATTATGTTCGGTGGGATTTATTTACTCACGAACTTGTAACTGATAACGTTGTAGGAAGGGTGTACATGGATTTGAAACATGTCTAATGGGAAAAAAACCCAAACTCACGACAGGATTAAACAATTTCTTTCTGCTATTCCTTGCCATCAAAGCACAAGACCTTCTCTGCTCTTAGCTGCCAGAGAAATTTTCAAACGGTATTTTGAAGCTTCAAAACGTGGACCATTCTCCAGAACGTCAGGTGAAGCCCGGAACCAAAAATCATACCACTTGCAACCGTTCAAAACCAGAAAACTACTTTCCTAAATGGTTTGAAAACACTGCCTGTCGTTCCCTTGAGACAATGTCCTGTCTGTGTGCTCCAATGCGAGCAAGCGCTACGTGGGAGATCTGGGGAGCAAGTGCCGTAGGAAATCCCTGTTAAACGGTATTGTTTGGTTGCTAAGGACACACCAAACTGTTTGGGTCGTTTCAAGGAACACTGAAACAATACAAAGGATAATTAGACAGTCAGCATACTCCTAGGGCAGAAGGCAACACTCTCTGACATATGCTGAATGAGAAACAAAGTCGTCTCATGTTAAACACAAGTGTCCAGAACTTGGAAAGGTTACTTAATACCCACAGAAATTTATTTTTAGCATCCTGTTTCTCTTTGTATAGCCCAAACAAATCAAGTATTTGAAGACAGAAGTAGTGTTCTATTTACCAACGAGATTATTCAGGTTTCAAACACACAGAGCAGGTACCAAAAGGTAACAACCGCACACCAGCCTGTGTCAGTCTGTGAGTGCATTTTATTTCATGGCTAATATGAAATGGGGATTTTTAGCTTCCTGACACTTCTTTTTTAATGCTATTTTACACTCAGACAAGTGTTGACACTTGATACTTTAAACAGTACTTTCGAAGTTGTTCATGTCTGTAACTGAAATTGGCTTCCAGTCGCTGCTGTTTCTCAGGAAGCTGGGATGGTTGGACTAAAGCAAAACTTTCATCAGGTATCTCCCCTCTTGAGAGATCTGAAAATAGATCCAGAATTACTTTGTGTTTTTAAATAAGGTATCCAACTCTAAAATAAGGATACTCAGTGCACTTTTGAGAGGGCCTCCACAGTTTTCATCAGACAGCTCATGTTCCTGGTTGTCAATTCTAAGTTCATTGCTAAATTAGTCCATTGTTTTACACAGCTTACATTTATCAATTAAGCATTTTATTAAATTTTTTTGCAGCACACATACTGTAGCTTTCCCGTGATACTCGTTGCAGAATAGGGTTTGCACGTCCAAAAACCTCTGAAAATGTGCTTAGATGGACTAAGACAATGAGGTTTCTGCTGGATGTCATTTTTTGATGCATTCTTAGGACGTGTTTAAAAAAAACAACCCAGTACCTAATAAAAGTATTATTCTTCAGACTTCACACAAACCTGAAAGTGAAGGAAGGGGCACAGCAGACCTGACACCATGGTCATGTATCTTCACAAGTTAACCTAAGTAACGTGAATAAACTCCAGAGTTGTTGCCAGTGAAATTACATATCTATTTAGGGCCACTGACCACACGGTTTTTACTAGATTGTGTTATCAAGATATTCCTTTGCTTTCCATAATACACACCTTTTGATTGCTAACACCACAACTATAAACGCACCGGTTGAAACTGAAATCAGCCCAAATACATTAGAATGTACATGATCAAGAAAAAAAAAAAAATCTTTCTCCTGTATTTCTCATATCTTAGTCTGGATACATAGCTCCTGGTGAAGAAACATCCTGTTATTTTTAATGCAGGCTACACAACTAATTTGTCCAGTGACAGGAGGTATGACATTTTCTCTTCTTTCCCTGCCCTGGCAGTATACAGTGAATTATCCTTGGACAATGCTTAACAAAGATCATGGCTCCACATGACTAATTAGATGACATGAACAGGCAAAGAAGTATTATCTCATTAACAAGCCCCGTGGACTAAAAGCCCAGATTGCAAGTTCTTATTCAACTTTCACTGATTTTATGTGGATTTAAGGAAAAGAATTAAATAACCAGAGGTAGTAAGTGGTACTTTTGTCATGCATTTATGAAATATCACGTGTTAATAAAAATGAATGGGTTACCTACCTGTGAAATAGGAACAGGCTTAGTTCAGCAGCGTGGTGTAGTGTAATGTTTGTAAAGCCAAGTCAAATCTTTCAGCGAGAGGAAGTTGTATGTGCATTGAAAACTTCCCCTCTATGTCTAAATCGGAACTTACATTTTACTTCTGCAGCAGAAACATTTCCCCGTTGACAATTTATTTAAGGGCCTTCACATAAGTTTGTATTATATTTTAGAAAGAACCATAAATGGATACTGCAGCAATAAACAGAAAATAAGTTTATTTCAACAAAATGGCTAAAACGTGAAGGATGCTCTGGGAGAGAAAATGGAAAGTTTTTTGAGTGCATTGGGGGAACTGGTACTATGACAGCTGAGTGTTCATTTGGACTCAAAAAAAAACCCCCACAGAACAAAAACCTCACAGAAATCTTCTGAAGCTTTATCACAGAAATCATTTTTCTACCCTCAACAACTACGAACATCCTTTCTTTATGAAAAGTTGACTCAACTAGGAGAGCAGCTCCCAATTTGCCTAGTTCCAAGTACTCAGTGGAGCTTGTTTTCTGCTTTCAAAGCCTCTGAAAACACAGGCAAGAAATTTAATCTTAGCTTTCCCCAAAATGCAGGCTTCTCTTCTAGTAAACACTAATAGAAACATTCTTTCAGGCCAGCTTAGAGACACAGCAGATATTCTAAGGCATAAAATCTTAATCTGGCAATATCTAGTTTTCTAGCTATCTGGGCAGATGACAATGCCTTAGCAGATACAGTCTTGCTGCTACTGATGACCCTCAAATTTGAAGTTCTGCCTTATAACTAGGTAGTCCTTCCAAAAATTCAGTAGTCTTTTTCCCCACTGCTGTTGGAATATCTGACAATTTAATTCAGAAACTGTAATTTTTAGATTTTCATTTGGCATAATGCTTTCTAGAAATCTAACCCATCTCCTGCAAGGGAGAAGGCAAATGAGAAATCTGTTTCTGTAATACTACTTCAAACCTCAGTGATATTTTCTGTTATTAAAAAAACCAAACCAAACCGAACCAAACCAACCAAACCCACCAACTATTTAAATTTAGAAGAAAGTTTCACTTCTATCCTTTCCATGCCTATGAACACGGTCTGAGATGTATGAGATCAGTCCCCTGCACGTCAAACACAGTCAAGTCTGTGAAAGGCCTCCCTCTCCCTTCTAAACTCCACACCCTCAAAATCTGCAGACTTTTTTCTATGTTCTCCTGCCATACAGTAACTCTCCCCCTTTTCTATACTAATTATTCAAGTGCTCCTTGAGGAAGTACTGTGAAGAGAGCAAGAAATCATTCTTGCCTATCTGCCTTAATGGCTGATTACATTCTAACCAGCATATCCCAGTCCCTGTAGAAGACTCTATACCTTGCAGCATCTTCTGTAGGTTATTTTGAGAAGTCTCAAGATAAAATAGATTACGAAGATAAAATCAGAAAAAAATATTTTTAAATACTTCTTTTGACTAAACTCAGATGGAAGAAAGAAACTGGGCTACACATTTCCCCAGGTAAATCCTCCTGAGGAATAGGAATAGGGACTATGCTGGTCATTTCCTCTTCTCTTACTGATAGGTAAGAAGTACCAACCCTGCAAAACCTTCTTTCTAAACCCCTCTCGTATGTGGAAAGCAGCATCAGTACTGAATTTCAAAACACCACTTTAAGTGTTTATCCTTGAGGAAACCTTTCTTTCAGTTAAAAAAAACCCACAGTCCTTAAAAAATTGTTAGGAGGGTAACACATTATCCTCAAACTGTATGGGGCCAACCTGCTTCTCTATAGAATTCTGCCTGAACAAGATGAACAGCAGCCACACGCATCACATAAATTCACCTAAATCAGACAGCTGGGTATTTGATATCCCTGGAAGGCAAAAACCACAACTACTTTTATTAAGAAATGTAATAGTTGAAAAAGAGGTCAGATCTGACTGACATTTAGGACATGGAGGGCAGCCAGTCCGAAACAGACAGAAGTTGTTATTGGGATCACTGTCCGCCGAGAATGTTTGGACTAGAGAGCAGAAAAAGCTGCTACAAGCTATAGTCTCACAATTTATTTGCTGAAGCTCATCTGATCTCTCATGCTATAATTCTGACCTGGTTAGCATGGGATGGAAGGGTAGAATGGGCCATCTATGTTGCAAGCAACTACCTTTGCAAACAAGAAATTTAAAACTCAATTTAAGAGGAAAAAAAATAAAATGTATGTAAGACCAATTTTACATATTTACATTTTTTAAAACCCTTAACAAGATAACAGCTAGGACATAGGTGGTAAATACTGGCTCAAATCTCTATGAGCCTGTGCAAGAAGTACAACTCAATATGTGAATCACTTTACAGAGCCTTCGATGGCAGAGCACTCACGCAGATTACTATCAGGCAGGAAAAAGACATCATTATTTCTTTTTTATTTCAAGATGCCAAAAGACCAAACCATACACACTGGAAAACAATGTGACAAAGCACAAAAACCGGAGGGGCGGAAAAGGAAATCAGTTTGAACTAAATTGTCTCAAGTCCTGCTCAGTCATTCTTGATTATGGCATGCCATCAGGAAATGCTGACCAGTAAAGTGTCAGGCCATTAAAAATGGAATTCATGTAATTCCTTTCCTAGAACAACTGCCAGCACGGAAAACCTCTTCGGATAAACAATTTCCATTAAAAACCCTATTTTGAATTTCATAGAAATCTTCACTTAGAAGGAACCAAATTTAACAGCACACTTCCAGATCGCTAATGTATTTACCATGCTTTCCTTCCCAGCCAGAAAGCTGCTCTCGTGCAAGATTAGCTTAAAACAACGGAAAGGAGAATTCTTCTTCATCTGTCCGCAATCTAGTACACGAACTGTCACATTTGGAAGTAGGATAATGGCAGGAATTTAAAGGTTCAGGGCTCTAAGTTAAATTCCCAACGGTATTTTTCGTAATGCCCTCAGGTTTTGTACAAACTGTAGCTTTCAGTTCAGGTTAAAGCTGTGTGTATACTAAAGCAAGTCAAACTTCATATGTGGATTTCATATAGGAATGGAAACTTCATATAGGAATGGAAAACAGTTCTGTAAACAAGTTGCAAACTCGTCAGAGAAAAGATACCACCCCAAGCTCACATCTGTTACTTGAGGTACTGTGAGGACCTGAACATGAGCCCCTCCCCGTCCAAATACTTTGCAGAGCAGCAGCAGCAGCAGAGTGCCAGTGCTGTGCTGGGAAGTAGCAGAGGTTATGTATCCAGATACCTCAGTTCCCTTCAAAACACTGAACTACAACTCCTTTCCAAGTTTTGCATTCCCTCAAAAGAGTAACCACGTAGGCATAAAACCCCCTAAACCTCTTTCTTTACTTCCCACACCTCAATGTTAGGCTTCTACAGCACTGTAAATTATAGCTTTAGTAACAACGCAAGCACAGAAGCAATTCTATTCCAGTAGGATTAAAACACAAAAAGAAGTTCACGCTACTAAGTCTAAAGAGCAATACCTGATGCTTGGGTTTTTATTTACAATTATTAGTGCAACAGGAGTAAAGATAACAACTTCCTTTTCAATATGGAGAGCGAGGACAGAATAGAGTAACTTTGGCTTATTCTGTTAGTTCTTTTGATCCACTTAGGAAAACGTAACCCAAGCCAGCACTAAGTCTGAGCTACCAGTATTCCCTGGGTTCCAAGGGGACCTATAAGCTCAGGCTCACGACCATACCAGTCATGGCTATCGTGCAATGGAACGGCCAAGGGGCCGTAACTTGGGAAAGCACCACACATCTTTCCTTCAGTTCTAACTCCTGAAGTCCGGAGGACAACGGGAAGGAGTGCAGCTCAGAGACCTAGTTATCCGGCATCGATTCCGATGATTCGTGCCATCCATTTTTTTTTCTCTGAACACAAGCAGCTACGACTTTCTCTGGCAACCCAAAAGGTAAAAATGTTGAGCCCACCTCACGGCTCGCTGCTGGATTCCCACCCGGCTGCAGCACCGGCCCAAACTTCACCCATAAGGACCCAGTGATAAGGTATCCATCTGAGCTTAGCAGGTATGCATAATCCCAGCACACCCAGCAGGTTTTCCAGTATTTTGCCATTAGCAGACTTTTTTTTCTTTTTTTAAGAGGAAGTTTCCAAGGGGGAGGCAGATTCCTTAATGACCAAATTTAATTGGAGAATCACGGAATGATGGTCAACTTCAAGTCACAGGTAGGTCTGCTGGCAACCTTGCACACACACTTTCTCCCTCATACCCTTTCTGCTTGGTATGGATAGCGTGCCCTGCTCAGCCCGTGGGTGTGAGAGGAGCAGGGCAGAGAACAGAACATTTACTGCTAACTCACTGCATTTTTTTTTTTCGTTCCTGGGCTATCAAATTGAAGGCTGCATCAGGCTGGAAAAACACTAATGCTCTGAATCTTATGTTAAGCATGAGTTAACAAAAGAAATAAAATTCTAGCAATGCTTGGCTAAGTGATGTTAAATTAAAAAGCATAAGGGAGGCAAAGGCAGCAGTGGGAGGATAAAGCAGTCAGGCTCGGGGACTAGAAGAGCAGAAAGGCAAGGAGACAGAATTTTATTTGCTAGTGATTATTCCAGATTTCCATATACGCTGTTTTACAAGTTAAAGAAACATCTATTTCCACAGCAATGATGAAAGTGAACTTACTCTGAATAAAGACTTCGTTTTTACGGTCCTCTAATTATGTGAAGAGAAAGAAAAGCACAAACTAAACTCTAAATCTAAAGCTTTAAGAACTAGTACCTAAAATTAAGGCAAGGCTATAGCATCAAAGGAATACAAATACACCAATATATGGACTGCACGGACGACGTGGAATTCTAACACTTGTCACTGCAAACATATCCTCTATGATGAGGTTTTCTTACCTTTGAATATGTTAGCAGATACATATACACCACACACCAAAAATGCATCAAGTAACGAGGTCAAAGTGATCACAGGCATGTCTTTGTTAACCAGCAAACAGAAAAAGAAACTGAAATACCTTCTCTCATCTTTCCTAATCCACATTTATCTGGAAAAACTAAACTCTACATCCTCTGCTTGAAGATGAAAGATATAAAAACCCTACTGATGAACTGTAGTGAAAAAAAAAAAAAAATCCACAATGTCAAAATGCTCAACAAATTTACGTTTGATATTATTTCCAAAAACACAGTGTCAGAAGCCAGCAGCTTTTGCAAAGAGTGCTCTCGCCCAGCAGAAGCCAAGGTACTTTGTTTCACACGCTACCCACTCCCCCCCCTTCCCCAGCCTCCTTATTCTTTCCTTTTGAGAAGAGGGCAATTCCAGCTCCTGGTAGAAAGAGGAAAAGTCTTTTCCTCATTATCCTCATTATGCTCATTATCCTCAATTATCCTCATTAATGTCAAACTGATACCTTTCCTGAGTAAATGCAAAAAGTAATGAATAGTGGCAGCTCTGCTGTAAAAAAGCTATTTTAGAAAAGGAGTCTGGAGCATCAGTTGTAAGTAACCAATAACTTCAAATGATACAACATCAAAAAAAACCCCTCAGCTCATTTTAAAAAAAATCTATAAAGAAACCAAATATATATTGTAATATGCTCCACGTAAGCATATTAATATTTCAGATGAAAAACATTTCCCCAAGTTAAAGCTCAAAAATATTACATTAGCCCAGACCGGGTCTATTTACAAAGCATTTAAACATCTTTGTAAGTAACTGCCTAGTAAAGTACGCAGAAATAGTATTTCTGATACTGAGGTATGGTTTGAAAATCCAAGTGTTAGATATAGACACAAGGATTTAAAAAAAGAGAATAAACAAACAAATACACCTGAGCACTGGAATATGCTCAGGCATTCACACATCAGGGTCAGAATAAGTCTCAACTGCAGGAAAGAGCGACTGCTCTACGCTCCGATTCTGGCAGCGTTGCCCAGTAATCCTCCCCGGGAACAAACCAGGTGAAAAGGGAAAGAAACCTCTGCAGACCAACTCAATCTGTCACGTTTAACATGAACGTGATGAGAAAAAAAAAAGTAATTAAAAAATTCAACAGTTTCAAAAGTGTATTCTTACAGTGACTCTGCTGAGGAGTCAAAACGGAACAGCAACAACAACAAAAAAAACCAAAGCATTTTTTGCACATCCAGGTAACTACCTACATTTAATTGTCAAAAAAAAAAACCCCAAAACACAGCCGAACGTACTCCCTAAATAAAGTTTTCTGCTCTGCACTGAGGAGATCAGCTCTCCTGAAAATTCAGCTCTGATGGATTTCAGTTCCTAGTACAACGACCCAATGAGCTAGGGCATAGGAGAGACTGATTGTTTTTCAGCTAGAGCACGGATTTCCTTGTGATGGCATACACCTATCTCACAGCATTGCTGTAAATTCTCTGATCTGGCATTAGCTGTAGCTATCAGTGTTTTTAACAGATGTACACTTCTGAGCCAAGTCCTTCCATTCACCCGACTCTACAGAAAAACAGCAACGTCAGCTGCTAAGTTGGTGATGGTCTGGGATGTCTTTCCATTTTTTCTTGGTGAAGAAAGTTTGATAAGTCTGAAAATTCACAAGTATCTACAAGATTCAGGATTGTTCATAAGGTCAGTTATCCAAAGCTGGTTTGCATTTTGAGGCCCCTTGGCACAATTTAGGTCTTCAACAGCATAAGGCAGCACTGAGTTCCCATGAAGCCCAGGTTAACAACAATTTTTTACAAGTTAACAGGAGACACTTGTATTTCTAACCAGACCTTCTGAACAAACCTACCTATGCTAAGAGGAAAAAAAAGCCCCCAAAACTAAACTACGAAGCATGTGAAGTTGTGCTACTCCTTAGAAAAACAGATGACATCCTTCAAGGCTTTAAATCTTCAGAGAAAGCACAAGGACACAGCACAGACCTAGTGAAAACATCTCAGGCAGCATGCAGACACCACCAGAGATCAAATGGGACTTCTGTAAGAAGACAACACTAAGTGCCATGCAGTGCTATTCTGAGCCACCACAAAGTGACTGAGCGTTCAGAGTTAACAGCTTCTTTGTCAGCAGAGGAGACTAGTCACATCTGAAATAAAAATAGGTTCTCGTATGCTTGTCCATGGAACTCCAAATACATGGATAAATTGGCCATTTAAAAGATTTCAGCTGTACGTACTGGAATTCAAAGGAAAAAGCTTTTTTTCTCCTACCTTCCTCAGCTTTTAACTGTTTATTTTATTCTAATTTACTTCAGAAAATAGCTTGCTTTCTCCACAATAAGAACCTTTATCTGGTTTCAATACGTTCTTACAAGCTCTAAAAAGCACTGCACAGAACTGTCATGAAGAGGCTGAGCCTGAACGTGAAGGTCTGGCTGTGGTGGCACCTGTACAAGTGTACAAAATCTGTTGGGAACTGAAGAAGAACCTGGGATATGAGGAAAATGTGGCACCTGGCATTCTTACATCCCGTACCACAGCTATGGATTCCACACTGAACAGCTGGACAAAAGCACTGTGATGCCTTTTTGATGGACAGACACCCTGAAACCTCTGTCCAGGTGCCCAGCTCCTGGACAGACCTCTTGGACATACATTCTGGGGCTTGAGAGACTGTAAGAAAAAAAAGAAAAAGAAGAAAGAAAAAAAAAAGAAAACCTTTTTTCTCTTCAGTTCTTCTTTTAAATAACTGCTCCTTTCTCTTTGCAGCTGCTACACGGTCTGTACAATGGTGCAGGGGTTCTTCCTACACTGTTTTCCAATAAATTCATATTTTTGTAGGAAGACATAGAAAACAATCACAGTCTATCAGTGAAGTAACAGAGACACTTGCCTACAAAATGAAGTACGGTAAAATCTGTTCCAAACTCTTCCATGCTGATGGACAGGAATAAAAATATGTTTATGTATAAAATCGTATTTTAAAGAGTATCATAGCTCCATTCAGAACTATAATCATTTGAATATTACTAGGTTTTGAGGCCTGAAAAGTAACTAAACATCTAACTGTACACACTGACACCAACTATGGCTTGGCCATTAACAACAGTAGCAGTATTTGGGTGGTATTCAGAAGACTACACAGTTCACCACAAATATAAAAAGAAGGAAAGAAGAAATATTCTGGAAGAAATTTATTAAATTACTAAGATTCTGCTTTTAAAACTCTCCAATTTCCATCCGTCTTCAGGAACAGAGGATAAAATTCCCTACAAGGGAATATCACAAGAAAATGCCTGTATAAGCCCTAACACTCCTCACTACTGCTACATAAAGGGAAAAAAAGAAAAAAAAAAGAAAAAAAACCAACACAAACCACCACCACCAACAAAAAAAAAACAATAAAAAAGAGGTTAGGTATACTATTACCAAAACTGTCTCTAGGTGTTGCCCAACTATTCCCACTCAACCCTGGAAATCTCAGCTTCTCTGGTCAAGGTTTTAGACCTCCAGCTTCCTCAGCATACCAACGTTACACAGGCAAAATCTGAGTATATACTAAGAAAACATTACCTCATTAATCACTCTACAGTAATAAACCACATATGGGATTAACAATTGAGCAACTTGTGAGGGGGACAGAAGCAGGCAGCAAGGAAACAGTCTGGCTGTGGTGGGACTGTGCAGTGACTATGGAACTCACCAGGGATTAGGGCCTCAAAGCAGAGCTCTGGTCCTGACACCTGGAAGGAGACCAAATGCGAACCACGAAAGGATAACAAGCTCTGGCCTCTGCTGAGTTCCACTCTCAGCCAGTGACCTAGAAATCTGAGTTCCACATCCAGAGCTCATCGCTCATCCTTCTCCCCAGTGCTGTGGTGTTTAAGTTTGTATGGTCATGTATTGGCAACACCATAAAAGACCAAGCTGTTTTAATCAGACTATAAAAGCCCACATGCCTCCTGAGCTGATATAAGTTTGCTAGACCCACCGAAGAAGCAGATTAGGTTCTAGTTCCTCTGCAGATGGAGAAGAGGAGGCAGTCTGACCAGCACCGCACTGCTCCGCCGCAGCCACAGCTCGAGGGGGAGGAGCTGTGCTTCATCTCCAGGAATATGTTATCAATACTCTGCTAAAGCAGCTGCACAAGACAGGCAAGCAGAGGAAACTCGAGAGTAATCTATCCTTTTTTTTTTTCCCCCCTAGTTGTAAATGCTGAGGAAAACTTGCGGCCCTTCAATGAGGCTTGGCCACCCCAACGGAATCGAAGCGCAGGCTGTGCACGGGCAAACACCTTCAAGCTAACAGGACACACCAAGAGATTTAAAGGTTAGAAACATCCCATACCCCTCTCAGGAGACTCTTCTAGGTAAGACACACACAAAGTGCACACACATTACAGTGCCATTAACTCGGACTGTTAACTCAAGCCCAGTCTCCAGCTTCTGGATAGCAGTCCCAGTCAGCAGGAACAGGAGACTGAGGCTCCTGAGAACTATAACCCTGGAGAGAAGATCCTGTCAAGACTGCACAGCTTCCACACCTTCGTGGGTCTCTGTCAACCCTCCCGGTCCCCAAACAGCTAAGCCTATCCAGCAGTCACGATTACTTTTTGGCGGTCAGTCTTCACAACTTCAGTCTTAAAACTGCAAATATAAACCAAACCCAAATAATTCTCAAGGACTTGACACCATTTTTCTCAGCACCATGAATGTAAATGGTCTTAGCAGAAGTAAGGAAGTAGAGAAGACGTGAAAACTAGAGAAAAAATCCAAAAAAAGGCAAGAATGTATCTAATAAACCAGTATCTAAACTAAAATTAACCAAGAAATCAGTATTTCCTCCTTTTAGGCCTCCAGAGTAAGCAGTGCATACTAATTTTTTATCCCAAAAAACTTGCATCTCCAAGAAGACAACAGTTTGGCTGAACGAGATGCAATTTTAGTGAAGCTGAACTTCAGCTCAATACTCCTCAAAACGTCTTCGTGCTCAGTGGCAGCACAACTGACACCCTTCACTGCATTGTAGGTAGTGAAATCCTACAGGCTTGCTTGCAGAAATACAGAAGCAATGTTTGCACCCTGCCACCCTCTCCCCTACTCCATTAAATCAATTATATTCCTGTGTCCCTTATCCTCTTCAAGATGAGCACTCCAATTTTCCATTTATAGTATCCCCTTCAGGGATAATATGGCCATAAAATACAGGCACAACCTATAAATTAAAAATAAGTGACATTGATTGAAACAATCCTTTGACCACTACTACAGGGACAGATGGCATAAAACCTTTTGCCAGTGGATTCATTTTCCTTTCCCCATATTTGTGAAACCTAGCTTTGTTCATATTGTTTTGGTTATCATGATTCTTTCAGAACTCATGATATACTGCTGCTTTCTTTCCTGTGGAAGAATAATTATAGCTTGAAGTACCCTTACAGGGTTTCTTTAATTATTATTTAAGAAGAAGAAGAAGAAGAAGAAGGGAAAACTACTCCAAAATCTCTCTCATCCATGCACTTCTGTTAGAGAATTTCTAGGTTCTCCATTCCTCCCATCCTGTTAATTTCTGAAGAGAGAGAAGTTCAAAGATAAGAATACCCCTACAAGCAGAACAATGCATGTCTCTACCCCAGCATCCCCTGATCAGTCCACAGTGTCCCAAACAGCCATCAAAAAAACTCTGAACTTCTCCTCAGCCAAACCTCAGTACATCTGGGTTAGCTTCCTTCTTTCTTCGCTTTGCTGTCATAAGAGCAAAGTGCCACTTGCCAGCCTTTTTTTTTTTTTTTTTTTTCCAGGACAGGACCTCATTTGCAGCTGAAACAGTAAAAATCTGGTGAAATCTGGCCCAACTGCTGTGTCCTGCTGACAACCAGCACGAACAAGCTGTCAAGAGAGGAGGAGGAGGCAGGTCTCCACTGAGCTGTCAGACACTCCGTTTTCCAAGCTGAACATGGGCTGCTGCATTACGAGGGGCTGAGCTGTTACCGACTGCTGACCCTGGCACATGGGCACCCTCACAAGCACCCCAGTTCCGAACCTGAGGATTCTTAAGTTCTAGTTCGGCAGCATGGATAGAGGAAGCAAAGGGGGATGATGAATAAAAGAAGCAAAATAAAGAAAATCAACAATTCCTAAGGCTACTCACGTTGCTTTGACAGCATTGCGAATACAACGATTCTTTCCAATACCCATTTGGAATGGGATTGCCTTGATTTGCAAGGGTTTAAGGCATTCAAACGTTGTTCTAGACCAGCATTCTGCTCTGCAGCACTCGTCTACAAAGGCAACTTCGAAAAGTAAAGTTAAAAGTATCCCCAATTTACCCGCCAGCTGTGCCCAAGGGGTAGAACCAGAGGAGTCATTTATACTTCCCATGCTGTGTGTTCCTAGGACCTCTTTGGGAAATTAATTACTTCTAGAACTTGGAGCTAATTCTATAGCAAGAACTGTTTTAAATTAAAAAAAAATATATTTTAGAAGCTTGAAATTTTGTTTGTTTTTCCTTTTTTTTTTTTAAACTCTTAGCAGTCTATTTCTAAGGCTATGTAAATCTGAAAAAAAAAAAAAGTACTCTTTCTCCCCTTTGGACTTTCCAATTCTTGATTGTTAAGAATGAGAAAAGGCAGAATGAGGAATAATTTTTAAATGCCTGTTCTTTCTAGTACTACTTTGAAAACATTAATACTTCATTAGTAGTATATATTCTGAATTGAGTAAAAATTGTCCTACATATATTGCTTTTCTTGTTTGTTTTAACTACACCTACTTAGGGCATCAGGTCCAAAATCTGACAAAAATAATTAAAGAGTCATAAACCACATAATTCTATAACTGTATTGAACCATTTCCCACCTCCAGCTTTTAGACTATCACCGTATCTTAAATACTTCTTGATCAGTCTGTAAAAATTCCTGGATTTGTCTAACGAGAGTCAGCAATACAAAGTCAATGATAGGAAGTTTATTTCTGCTATAACTTAATATTAGAATATTAATTACTGATTAACTGAAATGAAGCAATTCTATGCCCTAACATTTTATTTTCTTCTGTTATTGCAGCTCGTCAGATGATTATGCAATTCATGCTTCAGCACAACCCCCTGAAAGTAGTTTCTAGCAGACGTACCAACGTAAACCTTGGCTTGGGGCACTGGCTCATGAGCCAGGGTCTTCTAGGTTCTGTTTGCCCCTTTGGATTTAGAATGGCCCTCTCCTCTAAGTTTAAATTCACCCTTTATTTTACACTGTACCAAACAGAATTGAAAAGCTCCCTTTGACTAGTAACATTCCTCTTTGGAGAGGAACGAGGAAGAATATTACTGTCTATATGAGGGAAGTCCAGGCAAACAGGATATAAACCGGCAAATTACGCTCCACAGTGTTCTGCAGTTGGCAGTCACCTTTCTAAATAAATAAACCCTGGTTTGTCAGTGATCTCTTAAATGCTATTAAATCTCTAGCGTCTGAACCTTTCCCCTTCAAACACAAAAGCGACAGAGCTAGAGTTTAAAAAAAAAAAAAAAAAAAGAAAGAAAAAAAAAAAGTCAGCAGAAAAGGGGTATTTGATACGGGTCGCTGCAAATGATTGATCTGGAGCTTTCCTGAAGTCCATGCAGAGCATGCAGTTTATTCTAGCAACAGTAGCTGACAGAGTGGTTTGCATTTGGGGCACTTTCGCCTTTCAACGGCATTCTCTTCTGCAGTTTGAATCATCACAGAATCTAGGTGTGGGTTTAGCAAAAAGTATGTTGCTTTAACAGAAAGAATGCCTCGAAGGAAAGCGCATTCTAGCATATTTATGTCTGACAAGGATAAATCATCTATTTCCCAACACATAATGGTACTTAAGACAGCACAGGCATCTTATCTAAAAATTAATATGAAGAACCTCACAGATTACAATCTTTTAAAAAAAAAAAAATACTAAAAAATTAATAGTTCAAGATTTTCCATATTGATGTGCAAAGAAGTCCAAAGTAAGGCCCAAAACATCATATATCCTCATCTACTTATGATTAGTAAAAATATGGTTACGTATACTTCCCTACTGAGCATCCATACCCTTACACACAAACAGTGTTATAGTAGAGACTGTAGGCATCAAGCAGGTAAGGCAGGAAAAAAGCATCCATGTAGGTATGAACGTTTAGCAACAGTGAAATCTAGACCAACCCAAAAATACCTAAAAAACCCAGCATATAGCTTTGTTCACGCACAAGAAAAATGAGCAAATCTAAAGGCTTTTAGGCAACACATGTGAGAGCAAGGCTCAGTGATCCACCTGAGCTGAGACACCCACGCATGCCCACCAAAAGAGACAGTCCACCTCTCACTTGCTAGGCAGGGGGTCCTGTCCCTTCTTTCACACTGGCTCTCACATCCACCCTCCTGGCTTTGAGCTGGTTCACTTGGATAATTTAATACAATTAATAGACAGCTAAACCTCCGTCTTCCCAAGAAAATTCCTGGTCATGTAACGACCCAGAGCAGTTCACTAAAAGGATGAGACAAGTGCCTGCTGTTGGCAGGAGAAAAGGTGCCAAGGCTGCACTGCTGGGGGCAAAGCCACTGCTTTTGGCAAGGGTGACAAGCTCAGCCATCTTCTGAAACTTCCATCGTCTTCATCCTGCTCGCTTGACCCACATGTAATGGGGTGGGACTGAAAAAGTTTGACAGCTTCAGAACTTCCACTTAAAGTATACTGGGCATTCTTCAGCTTCAGGGTGATGCATTGGTTTGACTAGTTTGGCTGATCTACTTACAGCCTAGTTGTCTCCTTCCAGCCTACATCCATTTATAGACCTTGTTATTTCAGCCCTACCCTGAAAGAAAAGAAACATTTTAAAAAAAAGCTATCTTTTCTTTAGACAGCAGAATTTACTACACAGACTGTTACTGGCATTCCATTTAACTGAGCGTATGCCAACACAACGTGTATCAGGAAATGCGATGACTCAGGAGCCTATGTGAACCTAAATGTACCGCACACGTGGCAAGATGCCACCAGTAAAGACCATCTAAGTTCATGGGTAGGGCCAAATATGGAGGCCACACTTCATAATCCCTATTTAAAAAAAAAAAAAAGAAAGAAAAAAAAAAAAGGAAAAAAAAAAGGGAGGGAAAAAAATTTGACACATTTACATTTTATTGGGTCATTTACTACTGACAAAACCTTGCTTTTTCCATGACAACTGACAGGCTGTGAAGAAGCCATCATAAGCACCAAGTCCCTTCTACGGCAAACAAACTTGCTGCCTACAGGGATCCCCAAGTACAATTACTACCACAAAGTACACTTAAATAAATAAATAAATAAACCAGAAGTGGAATTTAGTTGCTTTTTCAAAACACGACAAAAATTTGGATTCATCTTTCATCTAAAAATTTCACTTTTCAGTCAGAACAATTTTGGAAGATATAATCATAAGGTAAAAAAATATAAGTACATTCTCTGAAAACTTGTCTGTGGAGTTTCAATCTTGTCATGATTTTTTGAAGTCAAGGTTACAATTTACAAAAAGTTTCCTCCAAAAAGACTGAAGACTTTATTATTTGGGGTGTTTGATGTTAGAGAAATAGAGTTAACAACCCACTTAATACAGTACTTATTTAATTGCTATAATTGTTTTAAAAAGGCACCAAAAATTATATCTCATGAAAATAAGGCTTAACCCTTGATTGTGTAGTAACACTGCTTTTGCCACTGGAATATAAATCTGCCATTCAAGGGTGTCTGAAAGTTCTCTAGAGCACTGTACTGACCCTGGTAACTGCTACCACAAAGGACAGTTTGGAGGAGAAGAGATCATGGAACATCCCAGTCCAATTCTTCCCCCAGATTTTACTTTTCAGTTTTAACAGATGCTGAGGAGGGGAAGTTGAAATTTATCACACAAAACCAATTGTAAAACGTTAACAAACTGTACTTTTCTTGCTTTTAAAGAGTATAATCCATTAGCAAACTGCAACAGAAGGAGCAAATCTGCCCTTTTGCTAAAGCCACGCACGCATACAACCCACCTCACCCCATCTGCTCCCAAAGAACAAGACCAGCAACAAAACATTTGTTCCACCGTTATTAATATGATCCTTGATCATATACGTTCCTACTGTGACATTGTGAGGTGAGCTCCCCTTTCTTATTTAAATTACAGTTTCATTGCTGTCATCAAATGAAAAGCCACAAGAAGAAAATGAATCCATTACACCTGCTTTGTTAAATACTCTATTATCAGAGCAGAACCTCTCCCGAGAGCCGAGAGTTCGTTTTCGGTTGGTAAAGGGAGAAGTGAACTTCAATGAAGCTAACCCTATGGGAAGGTAAGCGATTTTTGAATTCCAAGGGCTTTTTTCATTCACAGGAAGAATGATTCAGAAGTATCTGCCAGGCAGCTCCCCAGTTTTCACATACTTGTCAGCACCTGGCAGCCGCAGCTCCAATAATTCACCTCCTTTTCAAGTTGCTCCATTTCTCTCTGATTTTATAATGCATTTTCAAAAAGGACTGCTGTACCGGGCAGATCCAGCTCGCTTTCCTACCAGAACTTTGTGCCCAGGCTCGCAAGTGGAAGTCACTTTGAAAACCACTATCACAGGCCTTTACCAAAAAGAGGCTGGGGCAATGACCTCGATGTCGCTTTGGCAGGTGTGATGTTAAGAGCAGCTCTGTTCTCTTAACCAGCATGAGATCCTGAAACATATGCACGACTTCTGAATCAAGCTGAGCAAGACAATACGAAAACCTCCCGAACTGCCTCCCACACTGATTTCCCTACCAGAAGAAGGTAGGGACAAGGAATTCAAGGACAGAGAAGCACCCACAGGACAGGTGTGTCCTTCTATTTACCAGACAGACACACCACAACTGCAGCACAGCAACAGAAAGATGTGTATTCCTTACTAGAAAGACAATAGTTAGTTCTTGTTCCTTTTTTTTTCCTTATTATTATCCAGAAGTAATTATTTCTGGACCAGAACACTAAGTATGAGAAACACAGAAGTGCTGTTGAGAAAGCAGTAATGGGTCATGCTCATGTTTACTGGAAAGCAGTTGTTCCTGTCTAGACTGTAAGCCCTAGAAATACAGGCAGCTTTCATTAAAACGCATCGTATCTTACAGAAAGGTATTCAGTACATAATTATTTTTATTATAAGCAGCACCACATTTGGGTTTTGAACCCGTATACTACATTACTAGAAGTAATTTTCACGGCATCCAGACCTCCTTAACCTTAAGCAAAGGGTTTTGTGGACAAAATATGAGAGCTGTCCTATACCAATCATCATAAATAACAATCAGAACGAATATTTTTGCTAAAAAATCAGAAACCTCAGACAATTGGTTAAACAGACCATATATTCAAACTGCAAGGGACTAAACAATAGAATTCGTAACTTTAAGAACATTAGGTTACATTATCACAACTATTCCTGTACAACTGTCGATTCCTTACATACTACAGAGCCAACCCCAGGAGAAAGCCTCCGCGACATCCACAACTTCAGTGAGCAAATAATTCTCAAGTGGGAACATCCTCACTTCACTGTTGGATTAGAGGAGCATTCCTAACTCCATGTAAAAACAAGTAATGCCTAAAATTGTTGGCACAGAGACAGCATTCTGAAACCAGGCCATATGAATGTCACTTCATTGTTGGTACTGAAAGAAAAAAGATCAGCCACAATAAAACCTTAGCCAGCACTGCAACAACGTTATGCCAGCTAAGCAAGCCCTTGACCAAATCAATGGAGCTTTGCTGCCTTCCTGTTACGTACTTAAACACTCTCTGCAGGGGTTTATTTTTACGTATATGGAGATGCATGCAAGCATACTCACTCCTCTGAGGATGTTCTTCAGCGTACAAAATTCTGAAATGATCATATAAACCAGAAAAAGTAGCTTTTAAAACAAAACAAAACATGAAAACACGGAGAAAAACCTGCCTTAATTTCTCAGCATATGACCATTTATTGAATTTCCAGACACATACTCAACATAAACATTGCGTAACACCTCGTTCTGGACACACTGCACCACTTGACTGGAAAACGTTTCAGGGAAAAAGCAAGCGGCTTTCCCCCTTGAGCTGACTTCACTGAGCTATCCACGTGAATCACAACACGCAAACACAGAAGGGGCTGCAGCGAGAGGTTTGCTCCTGGCCGGACTGCACGGCGGAAAGCCGTCGGAATGCGACTCTCACGCACTTGGAGAGCCGGCACGCAGCTATGCCGTCATCACCGCAACTGTCACAGTGTCAGGAGCAATCACGGAGAAAAAAAGTGAAACAAACCCCAGCTCCATAATCAGACCGCCCAGAAAATTAGTTTGTTGGTAGATGATCCAAGCAGCACTTCCCGACGGAAGAGTCAGGAAGATCTTCCTCCGTTGTGCTTACATAACAGAGGACATAAAGGAGAAAATATGGCATCACGTTTAACCTCTTCTCAGACACCCTTTGTTATTATTACTACTCTGTCTTATTAGAGCTGACAACTCTCTAGTCTCAGTTCTGCAGTTCATCTCCTTACCTACCTAGCAATTATTTCTCTCATTGTACAATTTATTGTAACTGAAAGTATCTTATGGTTTGGAAACAATATACGTTAATAAAATCAGCTTCAAGGATGTTTAATCTTTTTTTCATGGGACACCTTCAATTCCTACTGTAAAATATTAGAAAAGCCCCTCTGGTTTATCTGCGTTTCAGCAAGAAGGTTATAACTACCAAGCGCTAGAACCAAGTATCATTTGGAACAGACAGAGTTAATCTGCAAGACACAAACTAAATGAAGCGAAAGGCAAACTCTGTAAGGATGCCCGTTTTGAAACATTCATTGATTGAACTTGGAAGCCTTAAGTGTAGAAGTTATTGCTCCAAAACAGGAATTACAGCAGTTAGCGTAAAAAACCCCACAAACCTCACGTCTGAACAGGCTGTTAGGACAAACTAGTTACCTGGGCAGCCTTCTAGCGCTAACTAACACACCGCACAATAAATAACTCGCTCCCAATTCCTTCAAATAAAGGCAGGTGGAAGAGACGGTGCCGTGTCGGGGTAAAAATCCCAGGGGAGTTCTTTTGAGGAAGCGTTTAGCGAGCGCAGACTGCGCATCCCAGCGCGCGCGCACACACACAGAGCGATTAACGAAACGCAGCTCGGAGCCCGGATACCACGTACCTCCTGCTTTTGGCTTGTTTATTTCTGACAAACACGAGTAATGAGAGCTACACAGAACAGTTAGCCGGTGTACCGTTACGTCACCTTTGTCGTCTCCCGGTGTCCCGTCGTTAAGCCGCTGTGCTTACGGCAGCAGAGCCTGCTCCAGGGTGCGAGGCAGCTCCCGGGCAGCGAGGACCCTGCAGCGAGGCGTGTGTGAAGGGGTGAGCTGAGGACGCTGCTTGTCTTCATCTCTGCCTCCCTTGGGCCAGTTAAGACAATAAATCCTCTCAGAAACTCTGGGGTCCAGGCCACGTACGAGATCGACGTGGGCGCTTTTCGAAGGCAGAATGATGGGTTTGAGGCACAAAGATAACACCCCCTGTAAAGCACTGAAAGGAGCATTTGGAGCGTGGCAGAAGTAAGCCAGCGTCAGCACCTGGTAACTCCGCGGAGACGAGCATCCCCCTGCCACCTCTCCTGGACCGCAAAGAACTTTATCGGCCGGAAAGAACCGCAGCCTAACAAAACGAGAATATACGCCTATGGGATCTTACGTGGCAACCAGGAAGCCGATCGCACGCTTTGCTCATCTCTGACCGCGGCTACGCCGAGTCGCATCAGCACGCAGGGCCGCCAGAAAGCCGGCTTTAACGCGCGGTTTGACACAGCAGCACGCAAACGCCCAAACCGCCGGCTCGCTAGCTGCGCGCCTGACGCTGTGGCTGCCGGCGCCAGCAACGTACTTACCGCTGCTGCCGCTCCAGGATTTCAGCAGAGACTTTATGTTAATCTCGAAGAAGAGGGAATCCTGCAGGCTGAGCATGGTGCCGGGGCAGGGCGGGAGAGGGGCGCCGGGCGGACCGGCACCGGCACCAGCACCGCCACGGGCAGCAGGAGCTTGCCGGCGCCCGCGCCGCGCGGCCTCCCGGTGACGCAGGGCCCGGGGGGCGCGCTGAAGGCGGGCGGCGGGCAAGGGGGCGGCTCCTCCCGGGACCCCGCCAGGTCCCGCCCGCAGACCCGCCCCCCCTCCCCCCGCCCTCCCCCCCCCCCCC
>WTSP01012185.1:0-40969 GCA_025331215.1 Actenoides lindsayi
TGTGACTAAATTTAATATAAAAATATATATAAATTATCTACAAAAAGATGAACAGATCCCTTCATGTAGTGAAACCCATTTGCTCACATTCTGCTTTTGCATCACTGTGTTGCTAATCAGCAATTCGGTTAGAATATATTTATACTATTGACATTACAAGAACACCATCTTTAAGAAAGCTACATCTGCATTTCTTTTGTCCTTTTATAAATTCTTATTGAGGAAAACATTCTTTTTTTAAGAAATCACATAGCTGTATAATCAGCTCCAAGTATGTGTTGTAGTTCTGCAAAAGACCAGTCTGTGCTTACAAGCTTTCTCACAGTGGGACCTAATAATGTGAATGGTTAATCAGTAAAGGAGTTTTCCACAGTGCTTCTCTGAAAGTAGAGCATTTGGAGCTTAATTTTTCATAAAGGAAAGATGGCCCGAAATTTCTCCCTGCAATAGTCCTGCCAGATGACTAGAGATTTAGAACCAGCTTGAATTCAACAAGGAATATCATATGGTATTTCTAGCCACGTTAAAATATTAAGTAACTTTGCAAAAACAATCAAAATTGTTTATTACAAACAGAATTAGTATATCAAATTGCTAAAATCTGACTTTTTAATATCTATTAATATCTCAGTAATCACAAGCTTGCATAATAAGACCTCAGTCTCACAAATATTTTCATGAAGGTTTAAATCCAATGATGTACCATAGATACATGTCCTGTAAGCAAGGCTATAAGTCCTATCAAGATGGTTTAGAGGTGGACTTGGCAGTGCTCAGTTAATGATTGGAGTCAATGATCTTAAAGGTCTTTTCCAACCTAAATTTTATAATGCAACCTAGATTTTATAATGCTGTAAGATTCTACCTCTGAGATTTACCTTTTTACATTGTTTTCATCATTCATTTAGTGACTAAGACTGAATCATAAATGAGAAAATTCTATGTTCAGCCAAGTTGTTGTTGTTGTTGCTATTACTATTATTATTAGTGCATGAGTGTGTTGATGGAATTTATTGGGTGTCCATTTTAAACCATTTATGTCTGTCAGCTCCTGCTCCTTCATTCATGTCTTCAGGTTTTAGTTAAGGAGCTTACTTGCTATTAATGCACATATATTTTAACAAGTAGTTATATTCAAGCTGAAGATATCAGGCTTAAAAATGGCACCCAAAGATGTCTTCTGTCTTTCACTGAGGTGTAAAAGCAACCCTCCCTTGAAAGATAGGCAGAAACAGACATACATATGAGAATAAAAGCAAAGACATAATCTGAGACTGAAGAGAAGATATGGGATGTGGGGTAACACAGTGGTGAATTTCCAACAACAAATAGGAACATAAAAAGGAAAATGAAAACCAAGTAGTCCGTGAAATCCTTGAACGCAAACTCACAAAACCTGTGATGTATTCATCACAACAACGTAAGCTGCTGTGGGTTTATAGACACATGATCAAATACCTGCACCTGATTTACATGGCCTATATTTAGTCATCTTCTCTACTAAGAATCTGTACTATAGAACATCATACAATGTGACCTTGAACTTGGCCGAATCCACCAGGTACAACTGTAATACAAACAAATAATAATAAAAAAAATACTGTAGTTTTCTGTATGCTTCTAATATAGTATTTTTACCTTTATTCTAATACCATGTTTATAAAATGTTGCTTTTATCACTACAGATGCAAAAATTGCACTTGTCAATTTCAAAATAATCAGATTCAAACAACTGGACTAGACCAGATAATGAAAGCCCATTTATTAATAATTAGCTTTATTCCCTTCTTTGTTGCACCCTTCAGTTCTAGAAACAGAACATGGATTGAACAAGTGGAGTTGAAACTATTAAGATTCTCCATTATGCAATATTCAAATACTCATAAATTCAATGGGACCTACAGGAATGGATTAAATAGCAAAGGAGGACCAAATGAGATTTTAATGATTCTTTGCCATTAACGTTGTCTGGTGTGGGATACCTGTCACATAAGGAAGGAAAGGCCATGTGATTTGGAGACCCATATGACTGCACCCACCACTAGATTTATGTGAATCCCTTTCTGAGAATGTCAACAGTGTTCTTTGAGCATTAATGCTGCCCGTGATTCTTAAACTTTAAAAGGAAATTCAGACAAGGAGGCCCTTATCTGAGAAAATTTAATTATTCTCAGCTGTGGAATCTGGGGATTCTTGTAATGCTTTATATCCATATAGAAGAGAATAGGAGGATTTGATTAAATAAAAATAATTACAGACTTACTTGCTTATGAATTTTTACAGGAAGCTCTCCAGAATTGAGCATCTACTGTGAATTCTTTAGGTTGCTTGCAAAAATGACCATACTTTTCTATTAAATTAAATGGGAACAATTTTTAAAACTTACTTTAAATTTACTTGTCTTTATTGGGAAGGTAGCAAGAGGGCTGCACTTTTTCAGGAGTGCCTTACTCAACAAGAATATTTCTACTGCATTCAATGGAAGAAAAGTACAGCTATCACCCAACAAGTTTGAAGGCCACATCTAGATATTAAAAGCTTCAAAAATAGCTTTTTCAGGTTTGACTCAAACTCAAACCAGACTAACACTCCTGATTTTTTGTTCTATCAGGTCTCATATTGACTTAATTGCAAGCACATACATTGCCTATTCTTCTCCCTTTATCATTACAAAATCAATTGGCAGCAAGTCTATGTGTGTTCTAGGGATCTGAAATCAAAACGTGCCATCAGGCTCAGAGCTATTAAAGATACCAGAGAAATATTTAGCCTGTCAGCTTTGTTTCCTTGCTGTCTTTGTGAAATACAGTGTGCTATTATGGCAAGGACAGACCCATCCTTTGATATGCCTTTGCTGGAGTTTTCTTCAGATTTGAGTAAAAGGTTCCTTCATTGCTCCTGTGAGTAGTTTATTTGCCTTTATTTCTTCCAGATAGTGATGCTTGTATATCGCCTTCCATCAAGGCAGTGCTCTATACAGGCAATGACCAATTAAGCTGGAGGATTTGAACTCCTGGAATTCTTTTGCAGGGCACATGATGAATGTGCGAGAGCAGCAATGAGCTCTGCCCATGACATGAGTGGACTGCATGAATAGTTAGCAGAAAAGGACTGAAATACAGGTACTACGGAGAATTAAAAAAAAAAATTTAAAAAAAAAAAATCTTTATTATTATATCCTATTACACACAGTCTGAGTCTAAACCCCCTAGACCAGGAGGTATCAACCGGTTCTCAGAGGCAGGACCCTAGGGCAGCTGGACCACACTCTGGGATGGGATCAGATCGTGACATTCGCCATCCTGCTGCGCTCTTTTCCTTTTTTACTGTCCCAGTTTGAATCTCTGGAGGAGATTATTGTGCCTTTGCACTGCAATAAACACCTGACTGCCTGCAGCCACAAATACCTCATGGCTGGGGACAGAGCACATGCATGGCAGGTACACGGGCAGCAGTAGAAGCAGCTGCTAACCTGTGGGGTCTGCTACAGGAGCACACAAAGTGCAAGAAACCCTGCAGCATGCCAGTGAGGTGGTCTGAGGTTCCTTAGTTGGTAGGAACTTATTCCTGGATTTAGATGATGAAAAAGCTGAAAGGAATACAGAAGCATTCCTTGGGAAGTACTAGACTAAGACAAAAATGTGACTTGAAAAACAATCCTTTAAAAAAAATTTGCCTCGGAAAAATGTCCAGTGTTAGAGATGTTTTTATTTTTCATGAAAAACATTAGGACTTCCTTTTTATGAAAATATTATTACACTTTGTATTGATATGGTTATCAATTTCAAACTGTGTGGTGGAAGAAAAACATACACACAGGAAAACACAAAGTGTTTCAGTTTGCCTGTACCTCTGAAAACACTCTTTGGATCAAAACAACAGTAGATATTTGTGGGTTTTTTTCTCTCCTACTCCCTCCTTGCTTCAACACCTCCACCCTCCCAAGTCCTGACCCATGTCTCTCCATCATTTCAAAAAGAAACAATATGAGTATTTGTCAGTATAAAACATTGCAGGTAGCTTTAAAGTATTTATTTCACTTTATGAACCAGTTACAATTAATTTCAGATACTAGCCAAAAGAAAAGGAATAACTCTTCCTCTTTTATCCAAACCCTTCTTGATTTTAATTTCATTAAGAATATTGAAAAGACAGGTTTGATACCCACTTTTGAACTTGTGGTGAGGGTACCATCCTAATTGAAATGATAGTAAAACTTTCAAAAAACCCCTGCTCTGAATGAGACAGAGGTAACTTTCATCTTCCAAATCTCAAATTAGTCTCTTTACCTTGAGGTATTTTAACACTGGTGTCTACTGCTGACAATCTTATAATGTACTTCAGCAATTACTGGGATGAAAAAGAGAGTTAGGAATGGTTCTCCATCCCACACAGGAATGATATTCATTAGAGTAATGAAAGTGTCTGTCACAGTTGTCAGTAAGTTGGTGACTGGACATGTTTACAGGAAGCTGGAAATGCCCCTCTGACTCTGTTTTAGAGGGGAGGGCACTGCAGGATGGTTGATTCTGCTGCAACTGAGGGTAAGTGCAGGCAGCTTCAGCATGGAGCCAGGGCTGATGTTGTGAGCACCCACTGCTCTCATAGCCCATCTGTATCTCCCTGTGGCAGTCTGCAGCTTGAAAACCTGTACCATGGGAACTGCACTGGGGACAATCATGCCATTACATAAGAATATATTCATGTGTTTTCACTCTGCGCTGTGTTGAGGAAGGAGTAAAATCATTACCTGGGATCAACAGGTTGTTAGAGCTGCCTTAGTAGTAGCTTTATTCAGTGAAAAGGGAGGGGAGGACATCAGTGCTTTCCCCACCCTTCCAGAAATTATTTTATGTTTGCCAGTGGTGGCATCGTGTGCCACTGTGTGCCACCCAGATGGATGGCAGCATTGCAGAGAGAGATGCAGAAGGACTCCAGGCCCTTGCCAACCTCATCACCCACCCTGGCAATTCTTCTGGGTCAAATCAAATCTGCCAAGGATTCACCAAAACTCCTTACTTTTGTATGTACCCCTGGAGCCTTCAGCCACCTAACAAAGTGACTTGGAAGCAGTTGGCTTAGAAGCAGTCAGCAGTCTCCACCATTCTCCATACAACGTGAAAAAATCGGCCCAACCTGATTTTTGTCAATTTCCAGGGCAACAAAGTTATCTTTTTTCCCACAGCCCTTGTCACAGGAGCCTGTAGGGTCCCTGCTGGGCGTGCTGTGCTGTGGGCTAGGCTCTCCTTCAGGATGTGCTTTGCTGCATCCCTTGCTCTTCTGACCTTTCCCTTGTTGTGAACTGTTAAAGCTTCACATTACACCCTTTGTCTGGTCTGTCACTTTTGATAACCTGGCAACTGCTACATCCACTTGCTTTTGATTACCCTGCCATTTAATTTGTTTCAAACATTTGTGTCCAGTTTTTATCTGAGGTAATTTTAATTGTTTGTGGCTAATAGAATTTGAAAGGATTATGATTTTCTAATATCTCATTCTAAGATTATCCATTGTGGTTTGCTACAGTCATCTGCTGCTGTTGATTTGTTGCCATACAGATGATTTCATTACCTAGAGATCATTGTTATTACCATAAAATCCCCATTTATTAACTGCCATATCAATTATCCACCCTGTTGCTTATCGATCTGAAATCTCCTGAGCAGCTGATCTCCTGGGGCACATTTCATCCCAAGTACAAATCTAGCGTAGTCTTGTAAAAGTAGTCTGTAGTCATGTAAAAGATGAACCTGGCTTCTCTGGCATACTGATCCCCTGCCAGTACTTTTATTGAGATGCCTACTGATTGTGCAACCACCTGACAGATTTGGTACTGCACGTTTACAGCTCCTGCGATTCATGATTCTGCTGATACTGATTGGCCATTTGTCACCATCATTTTTACTTTTCTCCTTCTCCCCTGTGATTCCCACAGTTTTCTGGTTCTTTTTTTTTTTTTTATTTTTTTTGGTCCAGAGTTTTGATCTACTTGTTCAACTTTTTGTTTTCTTTTTGCTTTCCTTCTTTTCCTCTAAGCTTACTCTGCTTGGATACATGCCTTCCCGTGCACTCCTGAGTTGCAGTATCACCTTTCCTGTGGTTTTGTTACATCACCTGCAAGTCCCCAAGACATCTCTTCTTCTTTTTCCTCACATCAAGCATTGGTATTTAATTTTCCCATTCTTTTCTTCTAACTTTGTGTTTCCTAGTCACAATTTGCATTTTGCACTTCCTGCCAGAAGTTCCCTCTCCTTCCTCCTTCCTGACGCTTTGGGAACCTTATTCATCCCGCCACCTTCTTCCTGATTAACTCCAATACAAAGCACAGACCAAGCATATGTACAGTATTAATATATGGAGATGTCTTGTGAATTTTTTGGCAGGTCTGGTGTATCTCCTCTGTTGGGAGGAAATAACCTTCTTCCCTCATATAAAACCTTTAGATGATATTTGAAGAAACACTATAGTAAGATGAAAAGTATCCAATTTACGCATGTGGTCTGCCAGGCAAATTTGTTTCTACTAATGCATATGCTTTTCCAAGACACTGTGATTTTCTCAAAAATTGTATAATTTATCTTATAAAGTACACATAAATATAAATAATTGCATGCTTTGCCAAGAATGCCAATATAACTATCAAAATAAAAAAGGCAACAATTCAAGGCTAACTAAATTGTCTAAAGTATAAGACTTTGGGATCTGCATTAATGTCTCTGGTGACTTCTGATCAATAAGTTAAAAGCAAATATTTACACTCTTCAGGAATTAATGTTCATGCTAGACATAGGATCAAGCAGTAAAATCTTGATCACCATCAGCTGTTCTGGACCAGAGAGAGGTTTGCTCCACTCTTGGGAACTGCATTGGTCTCTGAGTTGCACCAGCTCCACAGGAAAATGGCCTTGACCTGTAGGTAGGTTTCTTCCTCAGTCTGGACTCTGGTTTATAGGGTTTTTTTGTTCAAAAACTGGCAGTATTTCAGATTAACAGCAACAGATAGTGACTGAGGTCCTGGCATTTAAGCAACATTGTATCTTCATGTGTAAAATTTCCTAGAAAAATACAGCCCATCATGTGACTAGAATAATCATCTCTTGCCTATCAGACTCCCATTTTTGTAATTACTAGTACAGGAGCTTCCCTCAACCTGTTTAAAGTAGAAAAAAAAGGGTGTCAAAATAACACAAATGAAGTGACCAGAATATCTGACTTCTCTTACACAAATACTTAGAGAATCAAGGCACTGTTTATTTTCATTGAATTACATAAAAGCACTAACAATTTTATTTTGAGGAAACATAATTTTATCATTGTCATCCTAAAATTTTCCTTTCCCCTTTCCTTTCCCCTTTCCTTTTTCTTTTCCCTTTTCCTTTCCTTTCCCCTTTCCTTTTTCCTTTCCCCTTTCCTTTCCTTTCCTTTCCTTTCCTTTCCTTTCCTTTCCTTTCCTTTCCTTTCCTTTCCTTTCCTTTCCTTTCCTTCTTTATTTTTTAACAGAAACTATTCACTTTAGCTGGCCTTGCCAGATTCATGCTGCAGAATCAAAATAGATGGCAATCACTGTTGTGAGCATATCCTTAAGAAGCAACTAACAGATATTTTCTATTTCCACTGAACTTTGATCTGCTGAGAATATGTCAGAGAGACTGATGCTCACTGCAAGTGCCCCAAGGAGTGCTGTCCTGTGATGTGAGATCTCTGTGCATGGAGGAGAGCAGCACAAAGGAAACTCCTATTAACTTTACTGACTACTCTGGGGTTGGGGGGGAAGGGTAGTTGAACACCATTTCACCGCCCTTTGTTAATGCTGCTTTATTCATTACTGCCTTCTTTGTCCTGGACAAGTAATTTAAAGTCTTTGGGCAGCATTGCTCTTACATCTACCTCACCCGTTAGCAAGTAAACATAAGAAAGCATCAGGGCAAAGGGTTAGGGAAATAGGAGCGCCACAGACCATCCAATTTAGTGTTGTTCAAATTCAAGTGTATTAAGATGAGGAGGAGGGCGAGTGCTAGCTCAGACAGCCTTACTCTATTGAGCCAATGTCCCTGCCATAGTGCTAGCGGGGCTGCACTCTAGGGCTGCTGCCCACACACAGCCTTTGTTTTTACAAAGCTCTTTAGAAATGGTTTGTCCTATGTTTTAGGAGAACAAACTCAGCCTGGAGATTGCTGGGGAGTTAATGAGGGTTAAGCAGCTTTACTTCAGTAAGTCTCTTCTTCCTGAACAGCGCTTTAAACTTGGCCCCACATGTATTCTCTGACCAGGAATTGTTATTCAAGTGCAATGACTGGCCACTGGATTTCAAGCCATCAGATGTAATTGACTGAGTAAGTCTAATTGTACTGACAGCATGGCACCGTGAGGCTGTGGAGGGTAGGAGAAAAGTCTGAGAAGAGAATGATGTGGTGATGCAGGGTTAGAAATTGCTGAACCTCCGGGCTGAGAGAGTCAAACATCACCAGAGATATGACTTTCATAGAAATTACATTATTATAATTTACTATTTCATGACAGTGGCTCTTCTCCCTGAAGTCCAGGGTGAAGCAGGGTAAGATAGAGGCTGTATCTGTGACTGCTGCCAAGTAGCACAGATTGGTCCTGAGACTTGGATCTTCATGTCAATATTGCAGCCACCAAGTCCTGCTTTTCCTTGCTGCAGGAAAAAAAACCTGGTCCCTTCTGATGACTGCGGCTGTGTTGAGTACAGTGTTGGGGAAATCCCATAGGGCGGGTAAAAGAGATTTGAAAATTTGGAGTTACCCAAGACTTTCCACAGGAATGCTAGACAGTTCACTCAGACCAGCATGCAGGCCACTCTTGCAGAAAAGGAAATGTGGAGCCTGTCTTAAGGTGTATGCCATACGGCAGTCAGACCCAAACCTAGAAGGTTTGAGACCAAGTGTTTGGCTGAGAATTAACCTCAGCTGAAAGAAGGGTCACCTGAGCACATGGATTGACAGACAGACCACTGCAGCCAGATCAGTAGAAGCCAGTGACCCTGGTACACAAGAGCCGCCCTTCCAGGCAGGAATTAGTCCAAGTGGAAAGAACCACAAAATTTCAAGTGCCTTTTAGAGAACTAGTTTCACACTGAGGGTACAAGAGCTAGAGGATTTTTCTCACTAGCAACAGTTTTCCATTATTTTTTAATGATTCATAGAAGCATTGAGTAGGTTGGCATTGCATCATACTGGGAACCACATTTATTCTGTTGCCTGTGAAAGAAAAAGAATACATTTTTATCCCTTTCAATTAACTGTGTTTTTTGTAGATGTGCTTATTAAATGAAAACCAGTAGAACTGCAGTATTTCAAAATTAAAATTATGACGCAGGTGCAGCATACGTGTTTCCATAAGAAGAAATTTACACTTCAGTGATCATAAACATCTTCACTATTATGGTGGGTTTTTTAAAATAAAATTTGTATTTGCCTGCTATTGTTTACTCCCTACTATTATCTATTAAAAGAATACGTCATTTATATTGGCCAGGATATATGAATTTTATACCACAGCACTCAGACTTTAAAAAATTTTTTTAGTTAGCAATGGAATAGGGAGGCATTTAATGTCAAACATTTAATGAAAGCAAATAGAGCAAACATGAATAGCAAGTCTTCTAATGAATAAATCTGAATAATAAAAATCCCTGTGGAGCGTAGAGGCAGATAGGTTAATTCTTTCACTTGAATTTTAATCCTAACTGAAGAAAATATCAGAAGGGTTTTCACATTTAACACTTGGCTATCCATGAAACTCAGAGAAAAAAGCTTTTATTCTTAATATCTGGTCTGTAGCTGTATTTGATTAACAGAATCAATGAAAGGATATTCATAATGTGATCTCCATAACATCAGAGAGGATGGATCACCAACAGTGATGTTCTGGTTGCTGGTAAAACTTGCGGCAAAATGAAATGGAAGACCACACACTGAAGTGGTTCTGAAATGTCACCATAGACCAACCCTTCCTCCTCAGCTCTTAAAGCATTTCTCATAATTAAAGCTCACAGAGAAGAAGGGATTAGAAGTTCTTTTATCCATAATTCAGTTTTGTCAATTCTTGGGGCTTTGTTTTGCTCTCTTTTCAGTGGTTCTTGAAAGCAAAGACAATACATGAACCTGGTAGAAAAAAACATCCATTGATTCAACCCCAAGTGAACGTAAAAACTGATTTTTCTCTTACAAACCTCATTGTTCTCAATTTAAGACATATTTCAGCATCATTACTTGTTCATTTTAAAGATTGCTTTTATTTTGATCACGAAACATTGCCAGATGAAGTAAGGGAAGCATTGTATGAAATCTTGGAAGCAATATAGAATCTAAGGATTTTTTGTTTCAATATATTTAAGCAAGCTTATAACTTTAAAGGGGAAACCAAGGCAAGGTTCTATCAGTATGTCAAAGTTCTATGTCTGAGGTTGGATGAGCTATACCAATATCAGACTTATCAAAGTCATAGAATCATAGAATTGTTTAAGTTGGAAGAGACCTTTAATATCATCAAGTCCAACCATTAACCCACCACTGACAGGTCACCATGTCCCTAAGCACCACATCCACACATCTTTTTAATACCTCCAGGGAGGATTACTCCACCACTTCCCTGGACAGCCTGTTGTAGTGCTTTACAACTGTTTATGTGAAGAAATTTTTCCTAATATCCAACCTAAAACTCCCTTACACAACTTGAAGTGGTTTCCTTTTGTTCTATCACTTGTTACTTGGGAGAACAGAACAACATCCATGTATCCACAACTTACTTTCAGATAGTTACAGAGTGTGATAAGGTCTCCCCTGAGCCTCCTTTTCTTCAGGCTAAAGAACCCCAGTTCCTTCAGCTGCTCCTCATAAGACTTCTGCTCTAGACCCTTCACCAGCCTAGCTGCCCTTCTTTGGACACACTCCAGCACCCCAATGTCCTTCTTGTAGTGAGGGGCCCCAAACTGAACACAGTATTCCAGGTGCAGCCTCACCAGCGCTGAGTACAGGGGAACCTGCTGGCCACACTATTGCTGATGATCTCCAGAGGTCCCTTCCAACCCCTACCATTCTATGATTCTATGCCATTGGCCACTCTGGGACCTGGGCATGATGCTGGCTCATATTCAGCCAGCTCTCAACCAACACTCACAGGTCCTTCTCTGTTTGGCAGCTTACCAGCCACTCTTCCCCAATCCTGTAGAGCTGCATAGGGTTGTTTTTACCCAGGTGCAGGACCCGACACTTGGCCTCATTGAGCCTCATACTATTGGACTTGGCCTATTGGTCCAGCATGTCCAGATCCCTCTGTAGATCTACCTACCTAGAAGCAGATTGACACATCTGTCCAACTTGGTTTTGTCTGCAGACTTACTGAGGGTGCCCTTGATCCCCTCATCCAGATCATTGATACTAAACAGAACTGGCCCCAGTATTAAATCCTGGGCAACATGACCTAAGTCAATGTATGTCTTAGGAATTAAAGGAATGCAAAAGTTGCCTACATGGTCTAGACCATTTCTGTGATGCTCTTTTATTAACCTTGTTATTTGAAGGTGGCAATAGAAAACTAGTTACAAATATTTGTAAATACAAAAAAAAAAATTTCCATTAATCTCCTTTATAAAATTTCCTACGCTCTTTAAGGAATTTTGAATTGTACATTTACTGCATGACAAACAATCTAAATAAAAGCCACTCAGTGCAAAGGCAGACTTAGGATAAACTTTTAGTTTCATGAGCTATTTACAGAGTGTTTTCTCCTTGCATAAGTATGGATGTCAAAACTGGATGGTTATTTGTAACATCCAAAAAGTACATGACTGAAGGCTAACCTCTGGTTTTGGCTGCACAAAGTAACAGGTGTGTCAAGCCATCCCACAACATGGGTAAGATGTTAAGACTCATTGATTCAGAATTGAACTTCTATCAAAGGAGATATCAAAGCAAACAATAGAACTACCCTTAGGATGGAAAATAGCAACATGTAGAAAATACCTAGTCTCAGGTATCCAAGCATGAATAGTAAAACACTGACTAGGAAAATATTTGCATGTAGTTCTGCTTGGGTTATCAGTGAGCCAGGAATACCTTCTCACAACAACATGAAAAGCAGATGCTCTAGCTGGCACCATCACCAATACTTTCACACATCTCCAGACTATCCTTCTGGGTATACATGTGCTTTGCTAGGTTGACAGGGTCTAGCAAGCTACTAGGTGTCTGGATAGCATCAGATTTTCACACCTGAGCAACTCAAATAAAACTCAAAATAAGTTTATGACAATGTTGATTAACAAATTCTTGTGATAAATCTGTCCATGTTGACCACCTCCTTTAACACACAGTCTGGAAGCAGCGTGGTTTTTATATTGATAGTATCAAGAATGATTCTGAATGGAGGAGAAGAAGAAAATAGCAATTTGTAAAATAACATAAATCCTGAGGTAAATGAAAGGGTAGGGAATGCCAGAGATTCAAATGAGCAACATGATGACAAATGAAAAATTGTATTGTCTATAAGGTGATACTGAAGATCCTAAGCAGCTATTTGAACAAGTCAGATGGGTTCTGCTTTCCTAATTTACAGTGAATGCTGTGGAATGAAGATCTGTATTGCAGTGGTAAAAACACTCCAAACAACAAAGTAACAAAAAAGATATTATTGTCTAAAAGAATGGGACAGACTATCTTTCTGAAAGTATTATAATGTCAGTGATGTGCCCTCAACTACAGTATGTGCTCAATCCTGGTCAATCTATTTGAAAAAGAGATAAAAGATATGCAGAAATAGGTGATGAAAATGGCTAGACGTGTGGCATAATTGTTATAAGAGATTGCCGAGAGTGAAATTGTCTAGCTTGAGAAAGAGATAAATTTAAAAGAATATGACATAACTATATAAAATACCAAATGCTGTATGAAAAAAAAATGCAGGTATTTTTCTTTACAGTTACATTTTCTCCTAATACAGGAATAAGAAAGTCTGCAGTGAAACTGAAACTCAACCAACATAACCTGTGGGAAAGGGTGGGGGGGAGGGAGTATGGAAATATGCAAAGCTTAGTAGCGCAACTCACTGCTACTGAACTTTAAGGTTTAGCACAATGCTGGAATCATTTAAGTACCTGTATAGGTAAGGAAAACACGTATCATTTCTGTAAAGGTGTATACAGCTCTCAGACTGCAGAGAGATCCTGAATTTCTTTGTTGCCCTTCCTGTGGTGACCAATGCCTGGAGTCTGGGACCCCATCTGCATCCTCAGGCCTGGCCCTTCTATCCCAGGCAGTGAGACATGGCTGCCAAATTCAGTGCTGCACTTGGTTCAGATGAGAGTCAGGTAGGTAAATTTTCTGTGGAGACAGGGAGAAGGAAGGGAAGTAAATTCTTATCACTTGCTACTACAATAGGTTTAACACACAAAGATGTAAGGTTTACACCATTCCCACAGCTCAATCACAACAGTTTGCAAGCCTGTACCTCCAGACATCAGCAATATCATAGAAAGAGAATCATACTATTGTTAAGATTGGGAAAGACCTCCAAGATCATCAAGTCCAACCTTTTACCAAACACCTGCATGACCACTAGACTGTGTTCCAAAGCACCACATCCACCCATTTTTTTAACACCTTCAGGGATGGTGACTCTATCACCATGGGCAGCCTGTTCCAATGCTCAACTACTCTTTCAGTAAAAAAAAATTATTCCTAATTTGTAATCTGAACTTCCCCTGGCACTACTTGTGGCCATTTCCTCTTGTCCTGTTCTTAGTTACTAGGGAGAAGAGGCCAACACATGTCTCACTACAGCCTCCTTTCAGGTAGCTGTAAAGAGCAATAACATCTCCTCTCAGCCTCCTCTTCTTCAGGCTAAATAATCCCAGATCCTTCAGCCTCTCCTCATAAGACATGTTCTCCAATCCTCTCATCAGCTTTGTTGCCCTCCTCTGTATCCGCTCCAACACCACAATGTCTTTTTTCTGCTGTGGTGCCCAAAACTGAGCACAGTACTCAAGGTGTGGTCTCACCAGTGCCGAGTACAGGGGCACAATCACTTCCCTACTCCTGCTGGACACACCATTTCTGATACAGGCCACAGGATGCTGTCCTTCCTGGCCACCTGGGAACACTGCTGGCTCATGTTCAGCCAGCTGTGAACCAATGCTCCCATGTCCTTTTCTGCCACTCATCCCCAAGCCTGTAGTGTTGCTTGGAGTTGTGGCAACTGAAGTGCAGGACCCGACATTTGGCATTATTAAACCTCTTAAAATTGACCTTAGCCCATTGATCCAACCTGTCCATATCTATCTGGAGAACCTTCCTACCCTCAAGCAGATCAACACTCCCGCTTAATTTCATGTCATCTGCAAGTTTACTCGGGGTACACTCAATCCCCTCATCCAAATCATTGATAAAGATGTTCAACTAGACTGACTCCAGCACTGAGCCATGGGGGACACCACTTGTGACTGGTTGCCAACTGGATTTAATTCCATTTACCACAACTCTCTGGCCTTGGCCATTCAGCCAGTTTTTAACCCAGCGAAGAGTACACTTGTGTAAGCCACGAGCTGCCAACTTCTCAGAAGAATGCTGTGGGAGATGGTGTCAAATGCTTTCCTAAAGTCCAGGTAGACAACATCCACAGCTTTTCTGCCATCTACTAGGTGTGTCACCTGGCCATGGAAGGAGATCAGGTTGGTCAAACAGGACCTGCCCTTCATGAACCAATGTTGGCTGGGCCTGATCAATCACCCAGTTGCCCTGCACTTGCCATGTGAGCACACCCAAGATGAACCACTCCATAATCTTCCCTGGTACTGAGGTCATGATGACAGGCCTGTAGTTCCCCAGATCCTCCTTCCAGCCTTTCTTGTACCTAGTGATAACATTGGCAAGCCTCCAGTTGTCCACACCTCCCATGTTAACCAGAACTGATGATAAAAAATGGACAGTGTCTTGGCAAGCTCCTCTGCCAGCTCCTTCAGTACTCTTGGGTAGATCATATCCAGCCCCATAGACATGTGTGTGTAGGTGGCATAAGAGGTCATCAACAACTTCCTTCTGGATTATGAGGGGATTATTCTGCTCTCCATCACTGTCTTCCAGTTCAGGAGACCAAATACCCTGAGGATAACTGAGTAAAGACTGAGGCAAAGAAGGCATTAAGTACCTCAGCCTTTTCCTCATCCTTAGCGGCAATGTTCCCTGCAGCATCCAGTAATAGGTGGTGATTCTCCTTGGATCTCTTTTTGCTGTTAACGTATTTGTAAGAAAGCTTTTTATTATCTCGTACAGCAGCGTCCAGACTGAGTTCTAGCTGGACTTTTGCCCATATCTATTGGAGTAAAATTATTACGTAATTTATAAAATCACTGTATCTCCAGTTACAAACTAACTTAATAACTAAGGAAGATAAACTTCTCACTGCGGTCAAGTTTTTTCATAATTGTTCATGGTGAATATTCCTGCACTTTACTTTCTTAAGGTATATTTCTTACAGCTTGTATGCTCTGAGAAGCAGGATGCTGCGTTGGAAGAACTTCCAACATCCCAAACAACTTTTCTGTTCTTATCTTTCCACATTCCTAAAATATGTGCCACTATATAATACTAAAGAGTGTACTGATGTAAAATTTTGATTAGCTATAAGTGAATGTGTTCATTTCTTAAAATAAATTAAATATGAACAACAATGAAGAGGAAAAAAAAAAAAAGAATAACTTTGTTTCCTAATTTGAAGAAAAGTAGAAGAAATAAGCTTCATGTCATCACCATATGATAATAAAACATAAAAATAACTAAGATCAGTGTCCACCTCAGAAAAGACACTCTGGATAACTGTATCCAAGATTTATATTCTCAATGAAAGAGAAATGGCTCATTTGAAGAATGCATCTGCTATTTCAAAAGCTGCTAGAAAAATCACTGGTTTACTGTATCCTTCAAATGAGACATTTATTTGCTCATGAGCCTGACGTGCAGATCACTGAACATGTTCTGATAATCACCCTTCAGGAAGCAAGGGAAACCTTCCTGTGACTTATATAGCAGTGACAAACTTTTGGCTTTTTCCAAAACAATGAAGAAGCTACCAGAACAGCATATTGAATTAAGTGTGAAGCAAACAAAAACATGGAAGATTAGTTTCTGAGACTGAAGCACACTCAGAGAGAACATAAGATGTTAATATAAATGAAAAGCAATTTAGAATTTGTTTCTCATTCACATGCTGAGAAAAGGTTGAAGAAAATTGATTTGGGGTATCTATTTTTAAGAAGTAAAAAGAAAAAAACATCCAAACACAGGATGACAATAAAATGAGTATATATTTCTTTCTGCAAACACACAGAATTGTTGCAACAGAGAAAAACATGTACTCTGAAATGACAACAAATAGAACTGCTTTAGAATCGCATCCTTTATGTAGAAAAAAAAGAAAATACTGGCATGTATCAAACCTTATATTCAGTTCAGTCCTGCTAAGAAATTTTTGAAGGTAACTAGAAAGGAAGCACAAGGAGTTATTAAGTGATAAAAATTTTAGATAGCAAAAGAAACCCCTAAGGCTTCAAAAGGGACAATTTCATAACTAATACAGTTCTTCTCAAAGGTAATAAAAACTGAAGAGGGAGGAGTAGAAGAAATAAAAGAGAAAACATCAGTTCTTTTTAACATGTTAGTTATTAATTTTAAGTTTCTCCAAAGACTTACTCTATTAAAATTATGTTCTTTTTGTATCAGGACTGCCCATTGTCTTTTTCAGGAGAAAACTGATGAGAAGTTAACTCCAAAACCACAGGAATATGTACAAAAGACTTTTCTTCATGGTAGTAAATGAGTACATAGGTAGAAAAGAGAAGCCTGATGGGCAAGTAATTTCTGCCTGTACTCGGGATATAACTACATGCACGGTTTGGGGACTATCCAGATGCCCAGGAGAGAACAACTAGTCTTGTGAGAATGAAGTCAGAGTTGTCATTAAGGATTGTTCTGGAACTGCATGAAGGGACAGCATTTTCCCTTGGCTGGTAGCTTGCGGGCTAAAGGTACCTTCCAACCCAAACTATTCAATGTTTCTATGACGACTGTATGATTCTATGATCTGTTAGGGATGATTTTGCAGAGAATGTGAAAGTAGTGGAGATGGAAGCCCCTGGTAATGAGATTTCTGGCTTAAACTTCTTTCTTGAAATACCCTAAGCTCTGCAACATAGAATATTATTTTGTATTGAAAATTTATTTTCTAAATATAAAATAGCACAACTATTACGCCATGAAAATTACTTCAATTTGAAGCTTAAATTATTGCTAAAGGGTTTGTTAGTTTTTATCTGCTCAGAAAAGTAACTTGGAATTTTTATATCAAAGTAATCATAATTAAAAACCCTTGATATGTGTCTTACATTGTAAAAAGACAATAGACAAAAATGAAAACTGCAAAAAATAGACATTATAGGAGTCTTTGTAAGAAATGTACATTTCATCCATCAGATCTCATTTTTATTTATGCTTTTCATGACTGTTGAGCATTTGGAAAGAGGAATGTTAGCACTAGCCATGCTGGCTTGGTGACTTTTGGGAGACAAATTTTAGACACATCTTGGCCCACTTCCCTTCTTATGCCAAATTGCATGGTTAATTCCTCTAGCTGAGGCTTGGCAGATCTGAAGAAACATGATAGTACTATTAAAAAAAACCAAACAAAAAAACCCCCAACACAACTGTCACAGCTTTTTCTAAATCTCTTAGACATTTGTAATGCTGCAAACACTCTTGACTGGGAGCCAATGAAAATACTGGCTATGCAAAACCAGCTGATCAGAACAGCATTTCCTTGTTTCAGCACCAGAGCTCTTTCCTCCTCATTGGTGGGGTAATCACAGAATTTGGTTTGGGTTTGGAATTCGGGTTTGGAAGGGACCTCGATAGATCATCTAGTCCAACCCCCCTGCTAGGATCACCTAGATCAAGTCACACAGGAATGCATCCAGGAGGGTTTTGAATGCCTCCAGAGAAGGAGACTCCACAACCTCTCTGGGCAGCCTGTTCCAGTGCTCTGTCACCCTCACCATGAAAAAATTTTTCCTTATGTTTACCTGAAACCTCCTATGCTTCAGCTTGTACCCAGTACCCCTTGTCCTATCACTGGATATCACTGAGAAGAGCCTGGTTCCACCCTCCTGACACTTGCCCTTTACATATTTATAGACATTATTAAGGCCACCCCTTAGTCTCCTTTTCTCCAGGCTAAAAAGACCCAGATCTCTCAGGCTCTCCTCATAAGGGAGAGGCTCCACTCCCTTAATCATCCTAGTGGCTCTGTGCTGGAGTCTCCCAGTAGCTCCCTGTCTTTCTTGAACTGGGGTGCCCAGAACTGGATACAGTACTTCAGGTGGGGCCTCACCAGCACAGAGTAGAGGGGGAGGTGAACCTCCCTTGATTTGCTGGCCACACTCTTCTTAATGCATCCCAGGATGCCATTGGCCTTCTTGGCCACGAGGGTGCATTGTTGGCTCATTGTCACCCTCTTATCCACCATGACTCCTAGATCTTTTTCTCCAGAGTTGCTCTCCAACAGATCAGCTCCCAACCTGTACTGACACATGGGGTTGTTTTTTCCCAGATGCAGCACTTTACACTTGCCCTTATTGAACTTCATTAAATTTCTCCCCACCCAGTTGTCCAGGTCACAGATGCCTGGATGGCAGCACAGCCTTCTGGCATGTCAGCCACTCCTCCTAGTTTTGCATTGTCAGCAAAACTGCTGAGGGTACACTCTATCCCTTTGTCCAGGTCATTGATGAATATACTGAACAGCACTGGACCCAGGACCAACCCCTGAGGAACAGCACTACCCACAGGCCTCCAACTAGACTCTGCTCCACTGAGTTCTACAGTGTTTTCCAATGCAGCAGATAATTTCAAAAGCTTTTGAAAAACTTTGGCAGAATTCAGATTAAAAAAACTACTGATCTTTCCAAAACTTGCCTATGTTCAAACTATACCCTCTTCCTCCAACCTATCAGCCTTATTTATCTTTTGATTCCCAACACAACAATGGATGCAGAAGTGGCTTGGAATGCTGTTAAAACCTGTCCTCCCAGGATTCAGAATCACACAAGATTTCTGCACAAAACCCCTCATGCTTAGCTTACTTGACTAGTCTTTAACAGTCAAGCAGCTCACAGAAGAATGTTATGCTAAGTAAGAGAGAAAACATCTTCTTAGCGATAAGCCCCAGCACGCAAACACACGTCTATGGACTCTAGTTCTTTTGAACCTGAAAATGACTTTCTTTTCAGTAGCTCACCTCTATACTTTTTTGCAATAATTATCTAGAGCTAAGATTTTAGTTTTTAAAGAGAAACAACAGGAGAGATAAGAAAAGTTAAAAGCAGTTCACATGATTCCATAGTACTGACAGTGAAATATATTACTAAAACAATTTTATATTGATAGGCCAAGCAGCACTTAACTGAAGTGCAAACAGTTTCAGAATACATACTCCAGTGTCTCATTTTCTTCCCCTCTTTCTGCCTTTAAATCAATATTGTGGTAATCCAACATAGGAGTTATGAAACACTGACACATTGGAGGTAAATCATTCAAAACAGCGTGTCAGCTAAGATTTAGCTGGGGGGAAACCCACAAGAAGTTTGGGTGCCTTAATGTTAATGAAAAGTTAGGCTTCTCTGCCACTTAGAGGAGCAGAAAGGTAAACTGGTGCAGAAAGCATTTTCAAGAGTAAATGTAGTAACACGCAGCAATTTATACCCCTTCGCAACACATTCCACAGCAGCAAACAACTCCTCTCTGCATACAGACATCTCTGTAAGGCTGTCAGAGTCAATTAAACCTTGAATGAAACTTCATCTAGCTGAACACAGCAATGAATTTAGCCAGCCCCCGTAGAATGCATCATTCTTTGTTTTTTCAGTCCACCTGTATCCTGCCCCCAATCCAAGAACCCACTTCCTGAACTCCTTGGACAATACAGCAGGCTGCTGCTGCCAAAGCTGCTGTGATCCAGGGACTCAGAGAGGACCAATACGTTTAAGGTTCCATGTTCACTTGAACAGTTCTGTAGTAAAATCCTACACACTTGAGCACTTTCTCAGTGTCTTGCTGCTTGTCAGTGAGGCTCCAGCCAATACAAGTCCTCCAGCATCCATTAGGAGGTAACAGGCCAGCCATGGCAAATTGCTACTAGATGCAGATAACGAATCAACAGCCATCAACCCTGAGCACAGTTCATAGCAGGGGTTGCCAGTATTCTCAGAACAGCCTCCTGGATCTGGAGGATACAGTTTCAGCTCTGTATCTCCAGAAGACTGTTAATTATTTAAAAAAAAAAAAAAAGTGACTAAAGTGCTTAAAACCCAAGAGAGATAATTTACATCTCTTTCCTTTCTTACTTGCCCCTCTGAACAGCTGAGAGTTGACCATATGAACACATGCATGTTTGTTTATAGCATCTATCCAGAGTGTACTTGATAAAGCTTTTTCCAAGCTGCAGGAAGTGACGTTATCAGAGTACTACCAGTTTTTTGTAAGCCTTTTCCCATTTACTTACAGGTCTTCCTCAAATCCCAGCTGCTGAATCTGAGATTTGATTTTCTGTCCTGATGTCTTTAGTATGATATTCTCAAGGAGATGAAAATCATCCTGATTGAACATCTCACCATCTTCTAATGGGCCAATAATCTACAAAAAAAAACCACTAAGATCAGCATTATTAGGTAAAGGCTACACTGAAACAAAATTCAAAGATGCATTAAATAAATACTCCAGCTCAATCTCAGTGGGTATTAGCTGTTTAGGCTGGTATTAATGTCAGTGGGAGCAGAGTTTTAACAGATAAATCTATCTGTTTAGAGTCAAGATACACAGATTAAGGCATAAAATGCATGCTTAAAATTTTCACTGAGTGCTTGGTTTGCAGGAGTTGGGCATATTAAATTATACATGCAATACCACATCTTGAAGGGGCAATACAATACCAGGCCAATTCCAGTAGTCCAGAAAATCTCACTCCTCTAGTCTTCAGGAGCCTAAAAGCTACTTAGACAATTCTTGCTAATTTGCTAATGAGAGAAATAAAATACCACAACTCATTGCTTGAAATTTTTAACCTGCTAAAGTTTACAGTAACCACTGGAACTTGAGGGGCTTTTGCTAACGACGAAACAGATGACCAAAGAAAACTTAGTACTGTACAGAGCTGGATTTCATTATTTGCTTGAAATGCTACTGTAACAGTTTGCATAATCTAAGTGGCTATAGGAAAAGGAGCTGGTGGAAGAGAGCGAGGCACCTTGGTCACAGGCAAACACAGTAGCATTTTGCCCAATGAACTGAAGCAGCATCATCAAGTTTACCATCCCTTTCCACCCCTAGATTCAATTCACCGCCAACACGAAAGCATGTCTGTTATTCAGAGATCTGAATTTGTACAAAAGACTAACAACTAACTGCACAGGGTACAAAGAAAAGGTCCTGCAGGTCTGAATAAATGAATCTCGAAGTGGTCCTAAAGACTGCGGAGACCTAAAGAAGGCTGAGGCTCTGTGTGTGATCCCCAGACTCTGCTGCTCAAGGTCTCCTTCCTTCCCACATGTGGAACATCTCTTTTACTGCCTGCTGATGGAGCTCACCCTTCCATTGCTGATCACAGCCCTCTGCCCCTTCTTCAGCTTTAGAACATCTCTGCAATATATAGCATGGGACAGAATAAAATCCACCTTGGGAGATTCAAAGGCTTCTTTGAAAACATTGGTATCCATACCCTGAAAGAAAAGAATACTTGACATTGAAATGGGAAGAAAAGCACACCTCTGCACCCTGGTTTAAATGCACCTTTTTTGTTTCCATTCAAGAACATATTCATGTCATGCTAAAATTTATCCCCAGGCCCCTTTTCTTTGTTGTCTTAAACCTAGTTCTTGTCTGTAGCCTTCAAACATTATCCCAACTTCTGATGAGAAGGGCCACAGCCCTACTAATTGTTGGTTTAGACCAGTTGTTCCATAATACAAGATTAAGTGATGCTTGCCTAACTTTTTTAAACCTACTTTGAGAAATGTATTATAGTTCTCTATTAACCCCCAAAGAAACAACTAAGTCACTTAAATAGATCATGAATCTACACTCCTCCTGACTTTTCAAATTTATGTAGCTTTGATGTATGCAAGAATTAACTTTATTTTTAGAAGGGCTCTTACATGTAGGGAAGTTTACCTTTCAGAGAAAAAAACCCCAGCCAACAGCATTACTCTGTACTGTTACTGCATATTCTGCATATGAACATACTACACTAAATAAATAACTCACTCATTAGAACAAGCCAAGTCCCCTGCCTTTGCAAAGGCCAGCAAACATGCTTACCCCAACAGCAAATTCTAAGATGTCAGCTCCTGTCTCTAGCGCCTGTGCAATTTCTTCTTTTGCCATTTTGGTGATAAAGTTCTTGGCATTATTTGAGGTTTGAGTCTGGAGAGCTGCCCATATGGCTTTAGCAACAAGTGTGTTCTGGGTGTTTGGATCTTCGCTAGGATTATTGATCATGCTAATTCGAACATTATTGCTGGATTTCTGTGTTTAACAAAACATGCATTAGGACAGTTTCAGATATCAGGTGTGTTTTAAATGAGAAAAATAATTCTATTATAATAAACACTATAGCAAGAGCTTTTTATTTGTTAAATACAAAACCAAATTGCAAATTAGATAAATAACAGCACAGCTTAAAAGGATGAACTCATTTTACAGCAACTATTTAGTTTAAATAGTCATCACAATAACAGAAATCTTCCAGATAATACTGTACTACATAAGAGATACAGGACCGTGGCCACAACTCAGAGGTCTGGCAAAACAGTGATTTAGGAGTAAGCTGTCTATTTTTATGATTCAGTTAGCTTCCCAGAACAAACGAGACAGAGGAGAGAGCAATGCTCATGTTCATCTCCAAACCAAAACAGACATCTTCAATTTAGAACCACTGGCTTACAAGAACATCCTTTTTTTTTTTTTTATTGTATTAGGATAGCACCAAGAGGAGATTCTGTCCTAGTACAGGAAGGTCAGCAATGTTCCAGCACCTACAGATAAGATGAGGCTGGCAATTAGAGGCACTGGAGGAAAAAACAATCTCTCCAGGCCATGCAACAGGAAGAAGCACAACTGACATTTTTCAAACCTCTACCTCCTGCTTTATTAACACTGCTAACTCGTTGAAATGAAAATATTACCTACCTGATGTTTAATTGCATCATACAACAGTTGCCTCCCTGAAGGTTTACCAAAATCACCAACAATCCAAAAAGTAACTGGTCTAACAAAGGAATCATCTACAATTAAAAAAAAAAAAAAGTGGGAGAAATTTGAGGGTGAAGGGAAGGAAGGCTTCAGTTTTTCCTCATTTGGAGGAAAAAGATGATGCACATGCAAAGATTTCAAATAAGTTAAAATTAATAGGAAAGCTATGGACAAAGCTAAGCTATGAAGTCTCGCAAGACAAAACTAATAGTATGATAAGTTTCATTTACCTCATTCAGAAAACCCACATGAGACAGCATGCATCACTGGTTTTGTTTGTTTGCTACCTTTTTAATTTAAAAATTATAAATTAACATATAAATAACTTACAGATTCCAACTAGGGTACAGACATACCACTCCTTCATATTGAAGCTGTTAGTTCATGAAATCAGTTTTGTATAGAGAAAAAAGTGCTGAAGCAAACATGCATTTATTAAACAACTTCCTTCATTTCCTGCTGGTTTTAAAGCCAATGTTACAAAGGAACCAGAAAATTCCCAGAACAATAACACACGAAATGCTAAAGCATGAGTTACCATAGATCTCCTTGGAAGACATTCCTGGTCAAAAAGCAGAAAGGAAAGGGGGAAAGGAGAGAGACATTAATAATTTGATAGCAATCCCAAAGAGTATCAAGAAGCTACAGCACCGTACTGGGCATAACTGAATCACTGAACTTCAAGTCCAACAAGCAACAAGTTTGTGCGAATTTTATTAGAATAAGCTTTGACTTTTTCTTCCCCTGAAATAGATTGCTGCTTTATTTTCATGCTACAGTGCTAATTACATTACGTATTCCAGTTTCATACCATACTGTAAAGGCATCATTATGAAGACCATTTGCAAAAACTGCCATGCCATAATGACTTGGAAGTTAACCATTTCTGTTACCTTCCCTCTTTAAAAGCTAGCATGACAGTGCTATTTTGGTACTGGTGCTGAGCCAGCAATACGTATAACTTTCTTATTATTTTAGAAAACAAATGTCCTACAGCATTACTGTGAATCAGATAACATTTATTAAGTATCTTAAGTGACAGAAGAGGCAGTGACCTAAAACTGCCAAGTCATGGGATTGCAAATTAATGCACGCTTCCAAAGGAGCGTGTGGAGGTGTAGGTTTCATTAATACTCTATAAATGAAAAATGAGAAACTGGTTCTGATCTAAGTGACCGAACATGAACCAAGGTCAAATACAAGACAGAAGGAGCAATGGGAGCATATAAGGCAATGCATGCAGGTGCAGTGCCTGGAGATAGTACTGGGGAAATTTGTGAGAGTCTAGTGAGGATGACAGAGAGGAACAAGAGGAATTGGCTCAAATGACAGCAGCTTATTTATGAAGCTTAACTGAAATGGATATAGGAAAGGCCTGATGAAGCTCTGTATTATGTCTGTGCATGCATTTCTTACATTGACAAGTACAGCTGACTTTTAACACTAATGGGAGACTTTGTGTATAACTAATAAATATTATCACTGAAAAAGCAATACATGTACTGGAGCAATAAAAACAGCACAGATCACAATAGGTCTTGTCTTATAAAATGGGCAATAACATTTTCTTCTGAATCCATGTAATGGAGTAATTTTGTATTATGAGACAGTGAGCTAGAAACTCTTTTGTCTTTTATAGTCAGTGTTGCTGCAGGATTAGAGCAACATTGCTGCATTTCTGGTGGTCACTTGCAATACAGCAAGAGCAGTTTGGGTGGGACTTCATTACTCACTGAAGTCTGGGCAGGGTTTAAATAGGAGAACAGTCGTGCTCCGTGTAGATGGCATGCCTTATAAAAACCAAAAAACTTTTTAACACTGAGATTGCACCATTACCCACAGGCCTGAACAAGGCTCAGTGCCTATGTTGAGTACTCTAGATATGCTTGGAAACACACAGAAGATTAGATTTGGGTTCATAATCCACTGCAGATGTTACCTTTCTTTGTTAAGTAGGTCATGCTGTTTGCGACAGCAGCTGTCTTATCTTTGGACTCCAATGTGGTAAATCGAGCAAAGTCATCCACATAAAAGTTATCTGAGGAAGAAAAAAGTATAAGATGCTGAAGCAACTATTCCATATAAAATGAAAGGAAGATCACTACCAGAGCATTAAGAATATAACCCATTTTGTTCTTCATGATACTGCTTTTTATGTTTCATTTCCACTGTTAATATATAAGCTGAAGAATGTATTTTCGTTGTCTCACAAGTTATATTTTTGTCTCACAAATTACATTAATAACTACATAGTGTATTTGATATGCAGAAGTTAAAAGAATTGTACAAGTCTCCGTTGAAGTTTATTTATGTAAATAATATACAGTTAAAAATCCACTGTGTAACTGTTTTTCAAGCAACTCAAGAAAGGTAGTTGTATAAGTGTTTTTGCAATACTGTCATTATACTGCAGTCACTGCATTGGGTGTCAGCACATTTAGCCATGACAAGTTCTGTTAAATCTCCAGTAATTCCAGAGGTGACCATCAATCTGCTCAAAAGTAGGTTAGAAATAAGAAACAAGCTGTTGCTTTGTACATTATATGTGACTATTCTGGGCTTTTGCTAGCATTGCTAACTTCTCAACTTCATAAGTTATGTTCCTCTAAAGGTTTATATAAAATTAAAACACCCAATTTGAATGATCTGTAAGCATTAATGTTGCTATTACATGTAACATGTCTCCCAGCACCAGGGCTAGAACATTGCTTGGGGTGCTGTTATTAATACTTTGCCACTAGAGTTTTCCATTGGAACAGCAAAAGTCTTTGACTTGGGTACATCAGGTTTAATGCAATTAAAAGCATCCCTTACTCATTCCTGTGAGATCTAGGTACTCTCTGTCAGAGGTCAGGATTCTTGAATTAATTCTTGGAACAACATTAGGCTGGTTCATGATATACTCAACCACATCTTGGTCATTAGATAATTCACCCTGAAGGAAAGAAGAAAGAAGCAATATTCATTATTTCACATACATCTCTGCCTCAGATAACAACTCAGATAACCCCCACCAAACCACAAAACCACCCCACTCCCACAAAAAACAACAAACCAAAAACAAAACCACAAAAAAACCCCACAACCAACCAACCAACCCAAAAAGAAACAAAACAAACCAACCAACCACCACCCACCCACAAAAAAACCCCAACCAAGTCACAGCTGAACTCAGCACCCACCAGGTACACAGCACGCTGGAAGATGCTTGTGGTTTCCAAGATTTTGTGCATTGTCACAGTTTCTAAGTCATCAGGATCCAGCTGCTCTTTTTGAAAAGGCATTCCATTGAACAGCACAACAGGGAGAGGACCTACACCTGTTTGCTCATAGTAACCTCTTGCTGCCTAAATACAGGGAAAGAAGCAGCTTTACCAGATCAGCCCGTTACCATGAGGGTTTGTAGCATTTCCTTTGACTTTCCTCCATCAGGACATGAAAAGCAAGTGTGCATATGAGCCTGTTTATGTAACCTTCACCCCTCTTCCTTACATTTGCAGATGCAGGCAGTATCATCTGTGTTACAGAGCTATTGTAGACAGTACTTCCACTCTTTCTTTTAGAATAGTCAACAAAAATATAAACATCCCCCTGTAAAACCTCAAAAAATCTGCTTCATCTCACACACAAGTGATCTAATAGTGATTTGCTCTCCCAATGTGCTCTACACAGAAAAATATCAACCCTAAAAACAACTTTTAAGAATTGAGACTTTAATGCCTGGCTACAAGAAAGGCCTTTTGAATTTGTCACCATTACTTTATCTCACCAGCATTCGAATACCAACAAAGATGACCCACACCACTCCCTCTCAGACATCAAGCCCCTTGTTTTTCTTTTGAACCACTCCTTCACCTTGATTTTTTTTTCAAGCAATTTTAAACTCCACGGAAGTCTGCATACCAGAATGAAAGTATGACTTAACGAGCCACCAGAAAGTTATCTTGGTTCTTGTACTACACATAGAGATTTTTAAAAATATATATTACAATATAGTATAACTCTTATGTATATTATATAAAGCTTTGTACCGAACATACATATTTATTAAAATATTACTAGAAGTCACCCAATACAGTGACAAAATAGCTTCAAAATGGTGTAGCAAAAAAAAAAGTGAAAAAAAAGCTCTGTTTCATGAATTCTTACCTTTCTGTTTTGATCATAGGCAGAATCAATTCCCAGAATGCTGTTGACTTCCACATAAGGATACTGTTTCTCCAGGACACTAACCACATGCTCCACTTTCAGCTGATGTCCTGTTTTTACCTTGTTATATATCTGAAAGGGGGATAACAAATACAAGTTTACAAATGCAACTGTAAAGCTTCTGTCCTTATCTAAGGTAAGTTGATCTGTCACCAGTTTTCCAGTAATTATAAGAAAGCATTAACAGCCAGATTGCAAAATATATTTTCATATTTCTTAGCAGCAATAACAGCTCCTAAGCACTTCTAGCTCTTAGTTATCTTTGCTTTACCTCATAGTCATTCCAGTGAGATTGGATGGAGGTGAATATAAATGTTTCTTTAAATAATTTGCACCTTTGATTAGAAAAGGTATTTTATGGGATAAAGTAGTGCTTGGGGGAGAAGAGGCTCAAAAAAAAAGCATATCCAAAGAGCTACCCTTCCTTTCAGAACTCAAGACATGCTTATAAACAATACAACCAACCTCACATGTAAAGTAGGAAACTGTTTCCCTCTTGAAGGCATGAGATTGTACTTTCACTTACAAATACCCCAAAAATTAGGAATAAAAATCACTGTCTTCAAGTCACCAGCAGTTTAATACTACAGTATGCCCCAGCTTGTTGATTTGTACAACAAATGTCACACTGAGTGAAAATGCATTTACTAGCACCTATATTATCCTTTGATGTGACAGAACCAAGCAGCAGGAACTGTTTAAACCAAACTATAATATTGAAGGGATACAGCAGTTTAGAACTCATTGGCAGAATGAGCAAAAGAGGCAGGATCAGAAAAACATGCAGAAGTGTTAAGTGTGAGACTAAATTTAAATGTGACTCATTAAAGTTAAGTCAGAGACACTTTACAAAGAAACACACACATTGTGTGGTACCAGTATTCAGAGATATGCTGAATACTAACCAAGTCAAAGAAAAAGTTCTTCCATTATCTAAATCTTAACACATTATGATAATATTCAAAAAAACTATCAGTTTCTCTTTTAAATAATACTTACAGACATAACAGTCTGGAAAGCATAATTATTGTCCATTTCCTGTGCCACATAATTGTATGCCCTAAGGAGGGCAACACCAGGATCCTGTAGTCCATCAACATCCTCTGCGTCATTAACCACAAAGACTAGTCCTATCCTGCAATCAACAAATCCCCAGATCATCAATCTATTATACTAAGAAATAATCAGCTCTTCATACAACTGTCAGCTATGGTCATCATCTTAGACAAAGGCTTCTTCTAGAATAGACTGATAAAGATATTGAGCAGAGCAGACAGGAATCAAACTTAGGACATCAAATCTCTAATGGTGAATCTTGCTTTTCATCTCTCTTTCATCCAAACTATTTGCTTTTAAGTTTCTTTGGACTACTAAAGAAACTGAACTCTGCTTTGCTAGTAGCAAAAGTTATAATAAAAAAAAATTAAATAAGAAACAGTATTTAGTAAATGCCTTACCCAACCACCATGTCAAGATACATAACATTTCTACAGTGTCCTAGCAATGAGAATTTTACAATTGCAAAAGTCATAAAAATAAAACTGATGTAAAAAAAACCCCAACTTTTAAAACATAGCAATTACCTCAGGGGGATGTGGTTGCTGAAGAACATCTCTGCCACATTCAGTAATTCTGCTGTGGTCTCATGAGTAGGATCTACTATCAGCACCTGCATACAAATTGGAACTGAAAAGTTTCTATTCCCTTATGGAGCCCAGATAGAGTTTTTTTGATTAGAGAGCACTTCACATCTCAGTGCAGAATTATCATCAGTCCTGTTTTATACACTGCCAGGGAGATGAGGCTCACTATATAATAGTTTCTTCTTTTTAAGTCCATTATCTAAAATACCCATTGTAAACCACTCCTTTAACCAGAAGAGACTAGACTCTTTACTTCCTGTACATCTTTAGCTCAGTGTACCCTAGCATCTAGGCTTTCACTTCTGCATGTTCACAAATCCACCTATTAAGATGTGCATGAGAAACAAACATTGGTCAGAACTGAGGAACACAGCATTGCTCTGCTCAGCTCCCTGGGGAGCAGATGCTGCTAAGACATTCTCAAAGCACGCCTAAACCCAGGCAGAACTGGGCCATTCAGAATGAATTTATGGCCCTTTATTCATGCCAAGTGTTGTCTCTTCATTTGATAATTTCCATGCTAAAAGTACTGAACTCCGGAGAAAAAAACCAACACATTAATGCTCCCACAGCTTGAGGTGGTTCAAGGCTCTATTCGACAGTTACCAGAGGAGTCCTTTTTTTTTATAGGGCCACTCTGCCACCTGACAGGAGTTAATAGTACAGCATTTACAAACTCTTTGTTAGATACAACTTTTAAGTAGTTTACCTAGAGACTAAAAGGACATTCAGGATTAAACTGAGAGCTGTTGATCAGCTTTTAAAGTCATGGTGCAAGAATCTTTCTAACACAAATAACTGACGTTGGTCTTAATTAATATCTTCCTAACAGGGTTAACAAATGGAAGGGATTTAATTAACCAACTTCAGGTATTATCACAAAGTTGAATTCACCAAATTATTATGTGTCAGGTTATTTTTTCCATTGATGAAGCAATTTTTGGTATCTAATAGATGCCACAGAATCATGCTTAGTAATCTCTGAATCTCAGCCATAACTTACTAGTAGGAGTAGAACAAAACCTTTTAGAAATGCATTGAAATATTTAAGTGACAGGGAATCTAGCATATAAGTAGGTAAATTACAAAAGCTAATATCCCTCCTGCTGAAAAAGCCAAATGCACATGTCATTGCTAGTCAGATTACTACTTACAAAATTATGGAAGTTTTTTCTAATTTGTCTGATCACGCCTGGAAATGTGGGACGCAGCAGCTCTTGAACACTGGAAGGCCATGAATTATACCGACTGTCAACTTCAAGATTGTTGATCCACTGAGAAAAAAATAAAGGCATTTAAGTGGTTGGCAGTCCTCCTGCTCAAGTCTGTAAAGGTTTTTAAAATAGGACACTACGCTGAGAACCATATGAATAAAATGCTAAGCTTTTTAAAGAGAGGTAGTTATAACCTTACTTCCCTTTTATTCTTCACTGCAGTTTCAGAGCTGATTGCAAAGTAAGAACAAAAGTTCCCCTGACAGCTTAAAAATGCACTGCTCAATGGCAAATAAGTTATTTCTTATACAAAACCATACGCACTGAAATAGCAGGACTTCTGATGTCCACAGCATAGTCAGAATCTGATGGCTGGATGTTCAACTTCAGAACATTGTGTAAGGAAAGACCCTCAATTCCTAAGGTGTGCAGGCCTTCCATAACACGGGCTTCATTGCGTAGCACATCGATTAAGCTGGAAGGAGAAGAAAAACTGTTCAATTTTAAAGACAGCAAATAGTTTGCTCTTATCCTAAGGGTTAACAGATGAAAGGTATAAACAAATCTGCCACATCTGTGCATTACTTCTTAATTTTCACCTATTTCTGTTGTCCTAAGAAACCTGAAATAATTTAAACCTATTCAATTATATTACTTTTCTAGGAAAAAGCTACATTAAATTAAGGTCCCTACAGCATGATGTACATATGTAATTTCAATTCCATGTTACTGGAACAAAACCTAACAAAGATATAGGGTGTTTTTTATTTAAAAAAAAAAAAAAAAATTACATTGGTTTATCCTTTGGGAATCAGTCTGCTATCTTCAGAATAAAACCTGTACATTGACAGTCTTGAAGATAAGCATCTTGCTAGTCACAACACAGATCAAAATAACAGTACAAAGGTGACTTCCCATTCCAATCTTCAAGAGTATTCCAGTTCTCACATCAGCTTTTTTGTTAGAAATGCAGTTGCATAAGAGAAGGAACCACTTTTTACAGTATTTAATTAAACCTAGTCTAGATACAGACTTTGTGAAGAAGGTTCAAAACTGTCGAGATTACTTTATCATCCACACACAAGCAGGATGCAATTATTCTGAAAAATAAAACATCCCTACCTAAATATGTCCTGAGTGTCTAAATCGATAAGCAGTCCATTGATGAACAAGGCAGAATCTCCCGGCTGTAGTCCCAGTGTTCCTTTGAAATACTGAAAGAAAGTAGAAGGCCATTAGAACAACGCTCTGCACAGAAAACTAGAGAGTTTACTGTGTGAAATTGTAGATTTTGTCTCCCTTACTGCATTGCAAATTGCATTATATCACTTCTCAACTACAGTCCTTGATGATTTTGTGCACACTTTTGTACCAGAGGAAGACAACACTGAATAGTGAATAGATATATAAATTGGACTTTTATGTCTTTCTTTCTTTCTACATGATTCAGTAGTGCTCTGGGTAGACTTTTAAAGTAAACTTTTAAAATATACTCAAATTAAATAACAAAAAATGCTTGAGAGCAGTAATTTAATCTTTATAGCTGACAGCCCACAAAGCAGGTGGACAAATAGCATCCAGTTACCTGTCTTAGCTCTTTAACATGCAGTTTTGGGCAGAACAGACTGCTGGATTCCACATGGCATTCACTAGTGGAACTAACTATTGTGTTTAAGGTACCAATTAGGTCCTGACCTACTGGATATGTCATCAATGAAAAGAAGACAACCTGCCATTGTAGTCTTATCTCCCCAAAATCTGGCAGCACACAAATGGAAAAAATCTTATCAATAATTTGGAATTTCTTTCAAGTACTGCTAGGCAATATCCCACTTAAATGGATACTTGCCCCTGAACTGAGGCACCATCACAGAGAACAATTTTGAATCAAGAAAGGTGAATAAAACACAGTTGTCTTGAAGCAAATTTCCCAACTCTAGCATGGAAAAAAATCTGACTAAAAAATGAAAAGCGACCTTGCTTTCTTCCAATACCTCTTGTCTTGCAGTATCAGTTACAAAATTCTATTAAGAGACATGATGAACACTGAAGAAGAAACATGGTATTTGGACACTGAAAAACAGTAATATCAGGAAGAATGTGAGCAAACAGGAATAGCAAAGTACCGTGTGAAGTACCAAGAACAGGAAAGCAGCATCTAATCAGGAAAACGTTCATGTATTTTATTAAACAAAAAAGCTCCCAGAGAAGAGCTGAGTACATATACTGTTAAATTGTGCCTTTTTGTGGATAATTACATACTAAACTGTAACTTCCTAATAGCACTGAACTTCACCATCAAATAAGAGCCACACGAACTGAATCATGCAAAGAATAACTTAAAAGGACAGGGTTAGATCAAGTGTCCTAGACATACTCTGAATAAAAATGAATCCACAAAATCATGGGTTTACCTGTGCACCAATCTGTTCTAACATCAGAAAAGCCACCAGGTAGCTTTACCTTGCACTTCTATGCTATACTTTGTCCCTTCCAGAACCACACCAGACAACAGTGTCAACCCACATCCCTCCTTTGCTCATTTTATCGCTACTGAACAACAAGGGATTTCTCTTTCAGAACAGGAATCTCAAGGGACTTGTAAGTAGATGTCAGGTAACTTTGCATTTACTACTAGACTAGCCAAATATCATTGATTATACTTTAAACAAAGACATAATTGTGTACTTAAAATACTTTGTACTTTTCCTATAAATACCAGCTGAGACGGAAATGCATGAATAGATCAGTGTAGAACATATAGCAAAAGCTGTTGTTTGGCTTTGGTTTTACTGGTATCTTAAACTTTTATTTTGCACTATCCATACTGCACTACCAGGTGTATCTTAGTTGTACAAAAGCCCGTACAAAATTCTGAAGTGCCTACTGTTTTTTATAATGCTTTGCTAATGCCAAGTACACAACAGAGCTGTTGAAACATTTTTCTGCAAATACAAGAGGCTACTCAATGACCTGCAGCAGTCCCTCATAACCTGTGCTTCAAAACACATGCAGACTTACTTGAAGAGCTGTTAAATTTTATTCTTTCCCTAGTTTCACTCTCCAAGCGCCAACACTGGAATCATTTCCTCCACATAGTATGAATCATTCTAAGCCATGACAGAAGGTTTTGAGTTCATTCTGCAATTTCCTTGTAAACACTGATGAATTCAGATATTTAAGCACCATCTCAAATTAGGCAATCAGAACTAAATTTTCTCCTGCATCCTTAAAACTGTAAGAAGATGATTCATATATTTGCTTTTCAAGCAGTAGCTTTCTAACAAGCTACAATCCATCCATCTCAGACATTTTAAAATAATTTAAAAATATAACTACTTTCTAACTCTAATAACTTCCACTAAAAAACACTCGCACTTTTAATATCTAGCTGCTTTTGAGAAGTTTAGAATACAACCAAAACCTAGTATCAGTAACTTGAAGTCGGCCTCTTCGTAACTATTACGCAGGGTGAGTAGTGCTATGACGTTCAGACTTTACCCATCTGCTATACCACTGAAAGAACTAGGCCAGAGACTGAAAGAAGGCCACACAGCAGGCACAGGCCTACCAGAAGCATATTAACCATCTCCATACAATTTGAGCTGGCAAGTCATCACTACAAACATGTAACTCAAAAGCTAAGTAAAGACTGATGTGACACACACATCAAAATTTCTACTGCTTCATTTTTGACACAGTTCTGTCCTGTAGATCAGGTTAAGACAGCCTGCATGGAAACTCTAAGAACATGTTTTCTGTAAATAAATATTTTCCCCCAGGGTTAACAACATATTACTTTCATTGTATTTAAAGTCAATTTTATAAAGATAAATGAATACAGTTACCAGATTCTGAGTTCAGATACCACACAGCAGGTTGCTTTCATATACAAGTGCCTACCAGATAACTGTAGGAACACTTGACTACTGTGAACAGCCACTGTAGGTACAGCTCTGTGACCAAAATCCCCTAGAATCATTCCCCAACACGATGATCTCAAAGAATTTATGACCAGTATTTTCATATTTGAGCAAACAAACTAAATTATGTTCCTAATCCACATTTGAAAATCCACCACTTCTTTACTTCCTAGATGCACACTACAGCAGTTGTGTATAAAAATACCAGGTCATTATTTTGAGCAAAATGTAAACATAAATGGAAATGTTTTTTCACAGCTTGAATTTATCTTAAAAGGTTAAGTGCAAAATCACTATGTTACTTTCTGGAAGCATTACCTTTTGGTTCTCTTCAATTTCTGCTCTGAGTTCCGAAGAAACAACCGTTTTTGTTATTGCTCTGCAGAATAAAAACATCGTACCGTGAATTATCTTTCTGCTTATCTAATGAATAGAGATCTATTGTGCTTTTTGTACCTTATATGTAAATATATTTAGCCTCCTAGTATCAAGGGCTGCAGTCAGAAGCACTTGCACTTTGTTGTACCATTAAGCTGTAGGATACGCTTTTTTTCCTTATATAATTCAACAAAACATAGAAACGTTAACCCCATGCCAACTCCCAGTGTCTAATGCCACATCCACCATAATAAAAGTGGGCAGCTGCCAGGAAGGCAGAGGTGGACGCAGGCAGCAGAAAATGGGGGGATTTCACTGAGTTCCCATTCCTTCCCTTACACTGGATCTAGTCATTGCATCATCACAGAACAGGCAAGTACAGCTCACAGATCTGACTAAAAACTCAACAGGAGCTCAGTGCCTACCTTAAGAAGCTATAAATAGCACAGTGTTAAAACATCAGTTAGTGGGAAATAACACCACAATTCAGTTTCTTTTTACACTCAGGTTTATCTCCACCTACTCAAAAAGGAGCTCCTGTAATATCATCTTCACAACCCAGGTCATGGAATTTATCAAAATAAATATTTCTAGACTGGTTGGATAGGCCAGATTATGACTGAATTTCTTGAATTTCTTGAATTTACTTTGAATATGTTCAAGACAAAGTGCATAAAACACTGGAATTGCTCATCAGTCTCCAACATAAGACTGACTGACTGGACTGCTTAGCAAAGTGGATCCTGGAAGAGTGGGATCCAGTGAATAAATAAACCTTAAAGCCACCAAACAAAACCTATCCAATAAATTCTTGAGGCCTTGATGCAAAAGGTTAAGAAGCTTTTCACAGAAATAGCACAGGTAATTCTATCACATTTTCTACCAGTCCATATCAGCTGCTATCCAAGTCAAACACTGCAAGATCCTCTTTGTAACCACAAGCTGAAGAACTTCCCTGCCTAAACATGCCCCAGTGTTTGCTTCCAGCTAAATGGACATGAAGTCAACCAATGCTCCCTGTCTCAGGTTCTGCTCAGAAAAAAAAGATAGTAAGAAAACTACCTAGAACATATAATTAAAGTTACCTGGCCTTTGTAGGAAAGTTCTGACTGAGATCTTTCATTACCATCAAAGCATCCACAGGGGGAGCAGTCAAAATGCGAGCAGCAGTTTGAAAACTTAAATCTAAAAGTGAAAAAAATAGAAGTCAAGAACTCAGAATTGAAACCAGAGTCATCTTATCTTTAACTTGCAACTTTTATGCTTATTTGTTACCTATGACAACTCACTTTCTATGTATGCCTTTAGGTGCTTTTATTTAAAAATATCTTCTTCCTTGTATTCGAATTCTAGTTGTTGCCTTGAAGTAACCCTTTCAAAATGAACCAAGATAGCCTGCCTACAGGTTGCTTCAGTGACTCCAGACCATCATCTCTTTTTGGCTGATGTGGGAGGATCTGCCCTTCAGAAAGGGTCTGGGTACTTGTTTCTCAAGCTAGAAATGTAAGCAATCATTCGTTGGATATAGGTAGAGTCTCTGTAGCCACAACTTATCTTCAGTATTTCTAATTACTCTCTTTTTCAGAGGATGAAAAGCCTTTCCATAGGCCTCTACAGATGATTTCCAGGGAATCAGGCCAGAGTCGCATGCAGATGCTTTTGAAATACAGTTTTCCTTTGGTCTTGAGAAATCTCAGCTTTCCACACCAAGAATGTGACCACGGAAGGAAACTTGATGTTTCCTTTGCTTTTCTGCATTTAGCAGATCATACAAGTAGTCAGTTCAAGAGCCAGTGGCTTCCTGTACTTCACAATATAGAAATTAAACCTCATTTCAGAAGTGCTGTGCAACAATCCTTCTACAAGCTATTTCATCAGGACTCTACACAAAGACACTTTAGAAAATACTGTATTTTCCAACTGCAGGAATTTCCAGTCAAACTCTGTCACCTGTACGCAGCCACTAGCGATCTCATCTGCGTAGAACGCAAGATATGTTTACATTAAATGTTTGCAGTACAATACTGAAAGGCTTCATACAGATTACCTTGTAACTGCCATACTTTCAAAGGTGCCATTTCATTGGTACTTTCCACAAGGTGTTTTCTAAGCTCTTTCAGCTCTTCTGTCAAGTCAGGATACAACTGCCTAAAAGGGTATGAAGGTAAAACAACTTCTGTGGTTTCCTGTACGTTTGTTGCCAATTCAAAGAAACTAACACATGAAGTATGCTGCTAAGGCATAAGGATAACTCAGACACTTGAAAAATAGTAACAGAGCAAATGACCAGCATCTCTGCATCAAGTTTTTTGATATGACAAAGACCAACAACTTAGAACTGAGTTTTACCTTAGTTTTCCAAACAGAAATCCTTGCACTTCATCAATAGGGTCATTGTCATCTATTACTGTAGCATTCACATCTGTGCCTATAAACACACAGAGAAAACACTATTACCGAGCTATTCAGAAACAGTTCTCACACTCCTTCTGTTAGTTCAACAAAACCACACTGAAGTAACTGAAAAGAAGGAGGAAAAGACAATTTTCAGGTTTACTTTTAAACCTGTATCCAAGAGATGGTATCTTTCTAAATGAACACAACAACAGCTGAAATAAAGGGAAGTTGGACTTGATAAGGAAAAGCTTAAGATGAGTGGAAATCTCAGAGACCTAGGCATTGCAGTGGAAGTCACCAGGACCTAAGAGCTTACAGGACATGCCAGCTTTATAGACCAAGTGCTAAACTTCAATTGTGAACACAATCCTGATTTTTAGCCCCAAAATACATTATAAAAAAAATTAGTATCCAAGTCCAGTCCAATTCTGGGCTTAAACATCAAGAATAAATGTGTGCAAAAGATGCACACGATCTCCCATCTCACTGGGCACAAGCCAATCTAGATGTTTCATGCTCCAGTCTGTCTAAAGGCCTTGACCTTTTAGATGAGCGCTTGCTTCTGCAGAAGCCAAAACAGTACAGGCATGAATAAAACACTGCCCAGTTGGATATTCCCCAGAATCAGACAGGAACTGGATGGGAACCATATACCTCTAATTTGCAGCTTACTATCTATGAGCTATTTGCATCTCAGAGCAATGCAAGTACAGTTTGTAAAACATTCTAGATTACTGCATTTAGATTACTGATTGGTATAAAACAATTCATAATAACAAATTTTCCCCAGAATTACTTTTCTTTTCCTCCCCACCTGAAAAGCCAAAGGTCTCTAATGTCTTATTCTACAAACGGTATCAGAGCTTTTGCATGGCTTTTTGAGGGCAAATTACTGGAGGTTCTCTCACAGTAACATAGATCTAAAGTTGGATCATCTTCTCTGGTACGTTAGTATCTCTTAACATTAAATACTCCTACAAATAAAGAACAAAGATTTTGTGTGTCTACATATGGTGGCAAAATGTTCTGAGCCAAAGTTTAGATTTGTGTCTAGAAGCTGATAAACTGGAAAATTGTGAAAACCCCCATTCAAAAATCTGAGTTTTGTTCTTCTCAACTGTTATGTCTAAAAAAAAAAAAAAAAAAAAAAAATATTAAGTCCAAGGTAAAAGCAGGAAATTCTGGGGTTTTATATGTGTGTGCAAACATCTGAATAAAAAGTATACACACAGAGAGAATACCATGAGAGTTTTCAAAACAGAGATCAGTGCTCTAAAGAAAGCAGCAGAAGGAAAAAAAAACCAAAACCCAAACATGCAGAATTCCAAGTTCTGTTTTTCCAAAGAACAAGCACCAGGAAACACATTGCGCTCTGAGGACGGATAAACTATGCAAATTAAGGTAGAGGAATTGCTTTACATCTGCAGAGAATCTGGTTATCTGGTATAAAAATTACTTGTATTAGTAGTGCCATTACTAAGATGTGGTCCAGACTCACAACTCCACTGTGCCCAGCATTTCCCAAAGACAGAAGACAAGTGTTACAGCAAAGATACACTTCATAAATAACATAATCACAAAAGAGAGAGGAAGAGAAGTGATTTCAGAGCTCAGGAAAGAAGAATATCCACAACTGAGACAGTCATTCATGTTAAGAGAAATATAAAATTATCTTTGCAAAATTAAAACGTTCACATTTGAATAGTTAAAATAATAATTCACCTTTCACCTGTGTATCATCCTTGGCCTTATATTCTGTGCTTTTAATAGCCAGTTCCACACCATAGCCAGAGAGGTAGACTTTTTCTTTACTGGGATTCTGTACGGAAAGGCAAAGAGTACAATTTTGCTACTCTTAGTTTTGATGTACAAATTGAAAGCTGCCATTTCCCAATGCTAAGAAATTTCAAGCTGATACACATATCAGACATAACTTGTCATGCATGAGAAAAACACGAGTGAATCTGCAGTAATGTACTGTAATAATTATATTTCAGCAAAAGGTTTTGAAGTTCAGAGAGCAAAGATATCTCTATGAACCAAAACAACCACCAAAAAGCACAAAGCAAGGAACAAAACAAAACAATGTTTTCAGGGTTCAGCGTGTAAGCCAAGTAGAGCAGGATAGACTCATGTCATCAAATGAGATAGAGGAGGGAAAGGAACTTCAACTGTGACATTCAAAAATAAAAAATTCACTGATGAGTTACAACGTAGAATTACAAAGAAAAAAAAAAGGATAAATCAGTGACTTGAATGATGCATCATTATTTCTGACTGTAATGGAAAATAAGCATGACCACTTGTTAGCATCATTTTGAAGTACAGAGGAGTCACACGACCGTGTAAAGGTCTATTGTGCAATACACCTAATTTTGAATGTGGATACTCCTCCCAACACTAACAAATCACTTTTTTTAAAAGGAAGTGGTGTACACAACATGTAACTTTATCGAAAGTGCAAATGTTGCTAAAAGTGAACCAGATGATGCTTTTTTTGCATTCAAGTCTGGCTACTACCTGATACACTGAAGCTTTAGCAACATTAATTAACATTAAGGAAAAAAAGTCAACTCAAATTTTTCAGAGCTTCTGAAATGCAGAGTTAAAGGATAATCCAGGGGTTATGGACAGTTTAGGAAAAAGAGATGGAAACCAGGACAAATTGTGCTAGGACTAGAAAGTGTTTATGTAATAAAACTGCTACAGAAACAATGCCTTTCATTTGAAAATGGTCCTTAAGGTTAATTCCTGCTTTTCATATCAAGTAACTAAGTGGCCTGACTGTGGAAAAATCTGACTACTTCCTATAATCTAATATAGGTAAAGCAACATTTTCTTTATAACTAAACTCTGTAATTTATCTGCAGTTTAACTCTGTATTTGCAAAATCAAATCACCCTCTTACATAAACAATCATGAGATTTTAAATATTCTGAATTCCTCAGCTACATGCAATAAAAACAGAGTATTCTAGATCATAGAATCATAGAATGGTAGGGGTTGGAAGGGACCTCTGGAGATCATCGAGTCCAACCCCCCTGCCAGGGCAGGAACACCCAGGGCAGGCCACACAGGAACAGATCCAAGCAGCTCTTGAAAATCTTTAGAGAAGGAGACTCCACAGCCTCTCTGGGCAGCCTCTTCCAGGACCCTGTCACTCTCACAGTAAGTTCTTCCTCATGTTGAGGTGGAACTTGCCGTGTTTCACCTTGCTACCATTACTTATCATCCTATCACAGGGCACCACTGAAAAGAGACTGGCCCCTTATTACTTGACACCCACCCTTCAGATAGTTGTAAACAGTAAGATCCCCTCTCAGGCTTCTCTTTTCCAGGCTAAACAGCGCCAGGGCTCTCAGCCTTTCCTCATGAGAGAGATGTTCCAGTACCATAATCATCTTCATAGCTCTCCATTGGACTCCCTCTAGTATTTCCCTGTCTCTCTTGAACTGGGGAGGCCAGAACTGGACACAGTACTCCAGATGTGGTGTCACTAGTGCAGAGTAGAGGGGGAAGAGAACCTCCCTCAACCTGCTGGCCACACTCTTCTTTATGTACCCCAGGATACCATTGGCCTTCCTGGCCACAAGGGCACATTACTGTCCCATGGATAACTTTTTGTCCATCAGGATGCCAAGGTCCCTCTCCATGGGGCTGCTTTCCAGCGGGTCTATCCTTAATCTGTACTGGTACATCGTGGTGTTCCTCCCCAGGTGTGGGACTCTACACTTATCCTTGTTGAACTTCATTAGATTTGCCTTTGTCCAGCTCTCCAGTCTGTCCAGATCTCACTGGAGGCAGCACAGCTTTCTCGTGTATCAGCCACTCCTCCCAGTTTAGTATCATCAGCAAACTTGCTGAGGGTACACTCTATCCCTTCATCCAGGTCA
>WTSP01012185.1:41069-52187 GCA_025331215.1 Actenoides lindsayi
CCCAGTTTAGTATCATCAGCAAACTTGCTGAGGGTACACTCTATCCCTTCATCCAGGTCATTGATGAAGATGTTGAATAAAACTGGACCCAGAACTGACCCCTAGGGAACAGCACTACTTACAGGTTGCCAGCTCAACTCTGTGGCACTGATCACAACCCTCTGAGCTCTATTGTTCAGCCAGTTCTCAACCCATCTCACTGCCCCCTCTTCTAACCCACACTCCCTGAGGTTACCCATGAGAATGTTATGGGAGACAGTGTCAAATGCCTTGCTGAAGTCAAGGTAGACAACAGCCACTGCTCTCCCTGCATCGACCCACTCAGTCACACCATTAGTCAGACATGACTTCCCTTTAGTGTGTATGTATGTGTGTGTGTACACACACAATCTATCAAGAAGCCAAGGGAATAAACTTAGGCTGTTTTTCATTTTTAAAACCCAAGCCAGTTACTCTTTCCATGTCAAATACCTTCGTTACAATACACAAATATACTTACAGCAATATAGTGTCTGAGGACATATGTGATTTCTCCTGCCTCAGCCTTTAGAACAAGCTTCTTATGACACCTGTAGAACTCCTCTGAGCCAATCTCAGCATAAAGTATGACGACAGGACTTTCTGGGTTTGACACTGGGTATTTGTGGTCCCCTTTGAACAAAAATGGCTTTGGCCTAAGAGTAAACATTGAAGATTATCACACTGTTGATTCATGGCATTTCCTCACTCCATGCAAGATGCAATATTTCTTTTTCTCATATTTAATCACCATTCCTGTCTTCACTGAATACATACATCATGCTATTCCCATATATTATCAAGGTCAGCAGCACTTGATGCTTGTTGATAAAGCTCTGTTAAAAATGGACATCAGAAAATGAAACAAATAGCTAGGTGCTATTTTGAATCCAAGATGATCCTTATTTTAAAAATTAACTACTCCCCTTAAATTTTCTATCACCTTTTTTTGTCCCCAACAGCAATTCATAAATTATGTAATTAAAAAAAATAAAAAAGGCTAGAAGGCTAACAGAGCAAATGTTCCAGGAACTCAATTTCAAGAGTACCCTGTCTTTGTTTAGTATACAGCCAAGGAAGGCAATGAGAAGATTACTTTAAACTTGTTTTTAAATTTTGTCTAAAATACAATGAGATAGTTAAAATATTCCCAGGGAGTCAAAAGAATAGCATGTGAGTTATTGATGCCATGTCTGCACATTGACAAAATAAAAACAACACACCTTTCTGGTTACAAAACCCCAAACTACCATGATTACTGTGAAGACAAACTGAAATTTAAATGTGTTTTAGTAACAAAAAGAAACTGTAAAATAATACCTCTTTAAAAAAAAAGTTACAGTCAAGTTGTGTTCTTGTAAAGAAATCTGAATTTAAAATATATTGTGGTAACAGTTTTCTTTGTTAATGCTGAGAAAATTGTATAGGAAAAAAATACTATGCATGCTTCAAGCCTTTCATGAAATGATCTCTGTTTTATTAAGTATCATTTTAATATGCAGCCCAGCTTTTTCCTCTTCTCCCTGCATACTAAAGGTTTTACATACTCCAGAGAACTCCTACTGTCCTTCAACAAATTGTTTCCAACTTTTCTCATGCACTTTCAAAGCATTCATCCCCCGAGCAGAATATCAAAGAGCAAGGGATAAGAAAGCAATCATTCCCATCTGGATTAATAAGAACCAATAGACTGCCACTCTATGCAAGCAATAGATAGCATAAATCAATACTGAAGAATGTAGAAACTATTGTTTTATTACAGGCTCATTACAGCAGTGAATCTAACAAAGTTAAAATTTAAGAGCTAATCCAATGATAAGAAATTAAGCAAACACCTTTCTGAAGCTGCCTGTAAAAGGTTTCCAAGAGAGTCAAATTCACACGTCTTCTCCCCATGCACAGCAAAAAATAGGGTACAGTCCTTTGGCGGAGGTTCATCTGCTGCTATCTGTATTAAAACATTTGTAATAAAGTAGGATGAATATTTGCCCTTCAAACAAGTGAAAATGGTAACAGCATAGCTCTGTAGCAATTGCTCTTCGATTTCCTAAAGTCTAAACAAGTACTTCTTCCCTGTTTATTACATAATTTAAATGCAAGGTAAAAACTAAAAAATGGAGAGTTAAGCTTAACTTATTATAAATAGTTTTCCAGTTTATTGCTATTAACTGTAATACTAGTTCCAGGTATGGAAAGCGAAGATGGCAGTTGTGGGGTTATTGGTTGGGTTTTTTTGTATTACAAATCAGAAATCTCTATATTTGTTAAACATCAAATGATAAAATTATTACAAATGAAAACAGAAGATGTCTCCTAGTATTACATAGATAAAGCACATTATAATGCAGATCAACTCAAATGTGGCACCAAATGAAATTAGAATATAGATACACTCTTCGGCTTATATGTATGAAGCACTTCATCAGTCCAAGATTTTGATATTCTCAAGTGTCTCCTTACACAGCTTTCTCCTTCCTCGATCTTACATAATGCTCTACAGATTATATGAGGAGTTCCCCTGTGCTATACTAACCTGTTGAAAAGCTTGAACTGTTGCAGAATAAGAGCGTAGAGACAAGGAAAACTTCAACAAGTTCTGCTGCAAAGGTGACAGACTCTGGCAGGCTACTTTCAGCATTTCATGGTAATAAGAATAATCACTACCTGCAAAGTCAAAGAACAAGCAGTTACCTTTCTTTACCATACTCTCATTGAAGAGGGGCTTTTCATCATCATTGTGATTCATACTAACAGAAACCTGTGACATTAACAGGAAATGTGCATATGACTGTTCCTCCTCATTACAGCCATTTCTACAGATGGACGAGTGAACTTCAGTCGAGATCCATGAGACTACACTTATATACATTCCTGAGGATGCAAACATAGGCTTGGGGAGAAGGGAGACAGTTAAAAGCTCCCATTTAATTCCAGTTGAGAAATAGAAACTTAGAGAAAAAGCATTTATACTATTTTATAATTCATATCAAAACAGAAACTGGCAAGTAAGACATGTTTCAGTCTCATCCACTACAGCTTCTGTCAAACAGATATTCAAAAGCTTTGAGCATTTCACAGTAAAAACCTTACTGATACCAGTCCTTATTTGGCTTTCACAATCCTAATGCAACAGAAGACAAAACATTTTAGTTTATTTTTCAACCATGTCAACTATCAGTCATCATCAAGAAAAAGATTACAAAAACTTACCATCATTTTCAGATGTCTTAATATTTTGACTGGCTTCAACAAAATTCCAGAATTTTTCTTGACCTTCTTCTGATAAAAATTCACTGAGTAAGAAGAGAAGAGTTAGCTAGAGCTATGAATTTTCTCCCAGTTTACAATTCTAATACTTTGTAAACCTTTACAGAAAGTTAGCTTCTACCACATATTTACCTAGATCAGAAAAACCTTATGTTATTAGAAAAAGCAGACCTGGAAAGCTAAAACTCAAAGCAACCCAAACAAACAGTAGTTTCAGGTCAGGACAGACACCACAGAACATGAAAGAAACTTTTAAAGCATTAACTGATCTCTCAAAGACCACTGTCAGACAGTAGTGTACACGCTGGGAGCCCTCCTCCCTAATGCATGTCTTTTTGTTTGGAGACTTTGAAGGAGAATTCACAGCTTCCAATCATGATGTTGTAATTCACTGTATATTAAGCATGTGATTAGATAAGTATACATTAGATAGTAAAATAATTCTCTAAACATTGCTAACAACAAATACTTTATCATGTCTAAACTTGTAACATGCTTCACACGCTAAAGGATGCTACAACACAAGATCTGGAGCCCACTACCTGCCACAAATGCTTGAGTGTCCATTTCAACCTGTTCTAAGGTGATGAGTAATTCTTGGAATAACAGGGCAATGAATTGCAGTGCTGGGCTGAGTAAATTGAACAGCAGGAATTACTGCACACTGCAGTGCTGTATCATTCTGCAGTTCATCCAAGATGAACAATCCTACCTACCCAAAGTATTTGAATATAATACATATGAATACATATGGTTAAGTTATACATCAAGCCTCTGGCACATTATTTATTTGCTTACTATTTTACAGTCTCTTAGGGTGAGCTTTTCCCCAAGCAAACATTTGGCATTGTCAGGATATTTAAATCCTCGCATTAACATCTGAGCTTTACATTTTATGGCATTAGGATTTTTCAGTCTTCAAATGTCAGCTTCTGTAGAGAAGGTTACAGAAAAGTAACTTCACCAAGGACACACCTGTCCTACCCCCCAAAGTCACACCCACCCCAATGAAAACCATCAATGCTCAGCTATTTTCATGTGAACCAATCTGTGGTAACACAGATAGAATTCCCTATGTGGCAAGACCCTCAGGCAACACAAAATTAAACACACAAACACACAGATATCTAAAAGTCGTATTTGGCATAGACACCTCCATATTAGAATACTACCAAATGAAATGATGGGGACTTCTAAAGTGCTAATTAGACCAGCAGGGAAAAGACAGCATTTTGCTTTCTTTTTAAATAATGTTTTTTTGAAAACAAAACATGTAATACCATAGAAGAAATCTCCACCAGCTGACTTGCACAGCTCTTAACAAAGCAGGTGACTTTACGTAATTAATGCACAACTCATATGAAGAAAGTTTAGCTTAATCAAGATAAATACGTGCAAGCAATAGATACGTATCAAAACCTACAGTTATCATCAATGTCAAAAATCTTTTACTATGGAATCTTACAAGACCATGCTAAACCTCTCAATCTAGTGCTTTCAGTAAAACTTCATAAGGCAATAAATACTTACTATAGAATTATTCATTGTTATTAATATTTGTTCAAATGCACAATGAAAGAATTTACCACGCAAAACCCTACTATCTCCTTGAAAATACCCATCCCATCTCCCCAAGCACAGCAGGGATCATGTTTAACTATTACTACTGCCAATGAACTAGTATTGAACAGTACCCAAAGCACCACAAAACAAATAAAAAGAGAACACCTTACTTCATCCTCTAAGCATATTTTCATTTGTCAACTAAAAATTACAGTGCACTTACCTTGTTTCAAGTAATAAAGGAGTTGAAGACCACTTTGTAGTTAGAGATGTTGTCACAGCCTTGGAATCTCCTTTTACAAGTGAAGAGCTGAACCAGATTCCAAGAATTGCAATAAGTATTCCCATTTTATAGGAGAAGCCTAAAAAAGATGAAGGAAAAAAGTTAGTTTTGTATTGTCTCTTTTTATAAATAGAGAATCTAACACACCCAAATATATTAAGGCACAATTTAAGATTCAGTGGCCCATTTAATGCAGTACATTAGTGAGATAATCATAGTCTCACGTGGGCTTACAAAATCAAACATACTATGAAACTGTGAAAAGATACAAGGATTTTGATATCTGACTCCTGAGATGCAATTTAACCTAAATCAATTCAAGCTTCCTCCAGGTTTACGCTCTCAAGTAGACTTGCTTCTGTTCTGGGACATCCACATTATAGGTGACAAACAGCACATATTTCATGTTAGGTGGAAAACCAACCTGCTGTTCATTTTATGGGAGGTACAGTCACACTTTGCATTTGCACAGACATATCAGCTGGTGTACTAACCAATGTCAGAGGAGCCAGGCAAGGTCAAAGTTCCCTAGTCAGCCCTTTAGGTTCTGCTGGGTACAGTGGCCTTCTCTGGGGAATGAAGAAAACAAGCATTTCCTGGATGCACTAAGTATCACCAACTTTAGAAGCTGAAAAATGAATGAAATAATGAAGACAGTCTCAAATGATACAACTTCCTCCAAGAAATGAGCAAAAAAACCCCAGTGATGCTACTTCTTTATTGTCCTTCATGGGTACTTTCATGCCTGTCCATCCTCTGACCTACACATCATAATACAGCTGAGTGGAATTTCCCTGCCCACACCTCTTAAGCTTATGGAAGACCTGAGTTCTCCTGTTAGCTTTCCATTATAGTCTCCCAAAGGTGAAGCCTTTCCCTGACCCACTCTCTGACTACAGTATATTGACTAAACACCCAATATACTTTCTCACTTCTTAACCCTTAGTTTTCTGGATAACCCATTTTCCATTTTTCCCCTGCAAGTGAAAAAACAGCCCGATCAAATACCATTTATATCATACCCAGTGCCCTGTCAGGATCTAACCCATGTCTTCTTTCATGATGATCTCAATGTAAAAAATAGGTTTTGTGTATGTGTTACATATCTGTACTTACAGCTCTACTTCTGTATAGACAGACATAACTTCATCCTACTCCCTTGAAAAGTGTATACTCCAGCTAAAAGCTCACCAGCACTCACTCACCCGTCACTGCTCCTGTATCTCTAAGCCCTTTCTTTCAGCAGGGAAGAGAAATGCCCTGCTCTAATACACGAAGAACAACTTGCTCAGCTGCTAATGACATTTGTTTGCTGCTGCACCTGAAAAACAGACAGATGGCACCGCAGGACACGGAAGGGTTGCAGCTACCACTTGCTGTATGCAGAGGAGGAAGCTCAGTAAATATTTGTGGAGTAAAACCTTGGCTTCTGCCAAGCACAACAAAAACCCCAAGGTTTGCAGTTCCTCACAGAATTGGGTCCCTCTTGTTCACTGTAAACCACACACAGTCGTTTGAAGTGTGTAAAAGAATACTCTGTACTGCAGTCTTGCAGCCAGAACTGCAGTGCTGCTCTCTCATGCCTGCCTTCCCCGTCTGTGAAAGACTGTAATAAAAGCCTTTTTTCTACATGAAATAGGGGGAAAAAACCAAAAAAAACCCCAAAACACGCCTTTGTCACCTGACACCAGTTCAGTCAACTGAAAACCTGCGTATCATAAGTATCTGCACACCCTGAACAAGAAGAGTCATAAAACAAAGGGAACTCCAGCATCTCAAAGGAAAATAAAACCACACCATGGATAATAGAAGAGGCACAGGAATGAACGTGAATGACACAAGGAGGTCCTGCTGTGTTCTGTGTGGGGTAACAAAGCTAAAATCAATCTTACGACACTGCAAAGTGGATTTTTGAAGCCTCATTAGTAGATTTTTTTCCTCCAATTACTCAGTTGAAAATACACTTGACTTTTGGAAACCTGCACATTCGGCCTTAGAGAAGAGTAAATCATCCCACAGCCAAGGTGCTGCTGGACTGTGAGAGCAGTGACCTCTGCCATGTCCCGTGAGGCCTGCCTGGTAGCCAGCGGGTGAAACGCTCTGCTTCACGGGAGGGCAAACGAGAGGAGACCGATCTGCTGCTCGGGCCGAGCTGCCGCCTCCCCGTGTAAGGGCCACAACGCTGAAGCGAGATACCGCTCTGAACCAAGTCCTGCCGAGAGCGAAGACCACGGGTAACCCTGCAAAGCTTCTGAACACGTGACTTTTAATGAAGCGGATCGTGCTGCCGGACTCAAGATACCGAAGCTAAACCGCGGCGTTTGATGAGGCCGAAAGTTCACGCTTGAAGAGCATCGACTGTAAGTAATTCGTTACGAGTCGGCGCCCCGCGAGCGTCCGTCGAGCCCCACCTGCCGCACTCGCGCCTGCGGCCCGGCACAGCGGCTGCGGAGCGGCCGCTCGCACGCTGCTGCGACCCGAAAGGTGACAGGGCAGGGTGCGCGGCCGTTAACGGCGGGGGGCGTTCGGCGCCCGGGCGCGGCCTCCGACGCTCTCCGCTCGCGCAGCTGTTGACCGGCTGCTCCCAGCGGCGCGCAGAGGCCGCGCGCTACTCGAGGGGCCCCCGCCGCCGCCGCCGCGCCGCTCCTCTCATCTCCGCGGAGCTGGCGTAACGGTGCCGGGCACCTGCCGCCCGCTTCCACCCAACCCGTAACCGCCGCCGGGGCCCGCGGAGCCCCATGGCCGCTCCCCGCCTCCCTCACGCGACGACGGCGGCGGCGGCGCCGCGCCCCCGCCCACTGCTGCCTCGCGCCCCTCACGGCTCGGACCGCGGCGCCCCCGCCGCGCGCCCCCTCCCTCCCCTGCCCAGCGCGCGGGTCGCTGTGGTAACCGCACCTGTGAGCGGCCGCCACGCTCCCTTCCGGCTCGTGCCGCTGCCGCCGCTTCCGGGCACGCCGCTTCCGCTGCCGGTCGAGAGCGACCGCGCCGCCATAGAGTTTATAGCGGGGCAGCGCCAGAACGTACGCTGGCCGCCATCTTCGGGGGGTGTTGGAGCGGGGCTCAGCCGGCGAGTGGAATCCTTGGCCTTCCCCTCAGCGCCCCGTTCCCGGCACCGCCCGTGGCCACCGGCGCTCCGTAGCGCGGAGCCCGCCTTAGCCCGGGGCCGGGGACCGGGTGGCTGCGGCGAGAGCGCGAGTGGCGTCCCCGGCGTCCCGCGAGTCTGCCGAGCGGCAGTCCTGGTAAGGAAGCAGGCGGGGCCGCTTCGGACGAGTTCGGCGGTGGGCGGCCGGAGGGGGCCCGGCCAGAGCCAGCGCGGTTCTTAGAGCTGCACTCGCCGGAGCTGGTGGCTCTGGAAAGCTGCCGTCAGTCAGAGCTGCGAGCTGGGCCCCGCGCCGGCAGTGCCAGCCTGACAGGGGCCCATCCGCGCAACTCCGGAGGCCCTGACCCCGAGGTAGTGTCGGTGGCCTGGCCAGTGGCTACACCCTGCGGGGCCGGAGAAAGTGGTGCGGATTCAGGTGCTGCTTCACTGAAATCCCACTGCCTTCAGTGGCCTTACGTCAGCGTTCTTCTTTATCACACACCCCTACAGGTACCCACACACTGTCACAGCCCAGCAGTCACGGGGCTCCCCATCGTAAAATGTGAGAACACCCCTGTTAGATCAGTACAGAGCCGTTGGGTCCAATACCACATCCCTACCGGCGCATGTAAGCGAGAGCGTAAGATCACAACAAACAGTGAGCAATGATTTTATCAGAACTTTATGGAGTGTCTATGTAAGAAGTAGGTAATGCCAGAAGCAAAGGTGGAATCAATGTTTTTTCTTTCATTAACTGATCTAGTTGACACCCCTGTCCTGTTGAAAGGAGTCCCACAGCTTAGTTGCACTGTACAGAGAACAGCTTCTCTCCGTTGCTGGTTTGTTTAGTGTAGATATGAGGGGGAATTGAAAGCAGCATATGGCAGGTACAAAACCAGTTGTTCTTTATTCATCTTTTCGATACCTTTTACAGCCCTCCACGAGAAGTTCTTCTGAACTGTCCCCTTTCCAGCCTGAAGATGCCCAGTCCATTTAGCCGTTCTTCACTTGCTCTTGTCTCTGATTGTCCTTGCAACATCCTCTGAATGTTTTGTAGTGTTACTGTGAACTTTCTGAGCCATAGGGATAGGGGAGTAGAACTGCTCATCTCATTCAAGTCGGGAGCCCACCCAGGTGCAGTAACTCTGATAAGGGTAAGGGCAGCGTCCCAGGAGCCAAGCCACAGGACAGGTGTCAGGTCCTGATCAATGGTCACCATGAAGAGCAGTATCTCTCCAAAACAAACCTAACCACTGTCTGTACCTAAAGCTTCCTCAGCAGCTGTTTGCAGGGTCACTCACAACACAAACCTGAAGGGCTTGCAAGGTATAGGTAGTGATTATTCAGCTGTGCTTCTGTAATTCCAAGGTTTTCTTTCTGGTTTAGGTTTAAAGTATTACTAAAACTCTGAAAATGACACTTGTCTGTCTGACTTCATCTCTGAGCCTCAAGACACGAGGACCTAAATGAGAACATGGAAAATCCTTATATTCCGAGGTGTAATCAAGCCTGGGGCAGCCCTGGACTGGCAGCATCTCAGGGTTGCAACGTGCGTTGTCACCAAAGTTTGGGGTTTGGTTTTCTTTTTTTTTTTTAATTTACTTTTTTCCCCGCTCTCCCTGTGAGTAGCAAATATATATGCCAGAGACAACGGGGCTGTCGGAGTCAGCTGTTCATAGACGCAGTCTGTGTACTTTGCCTGAGCACAGCAGCAATGTTTGATCTCCGGCAGGGGCTGCCCCGTGTCAGAGCCTTGGCCACCCTCCGCCTAGCTTTCTCTCGGTGCCTTGTGACCCGTGGAGCTCTTCCCGACCTCACGGTGCTGCTTTGCAAACTTAAGCTTAGAAAGAAGACGCGAGAAGCAAACGTCTCACCGAGACGGACCGGCAAAGCCGTTTCCAGGCGCGTCTGTGTTGTCCCTGGGCGCCCGTAGCGCGAAACGCGCCGCGTGAGGGGCCGGCCCGGGCCGTGCCGCTCTGGGGCGAGAGGCGGCGGGGAGAAGGCGGAGGAGCGGGGCCGGGGGGAGGCTGGTGCGCGGAGCTCCCGAGGGCGCGGGGCCCGGTCCCGCCCATGCCGCGTTTCCTAGGAAACCGCGCGGCCTGCGGCCAATAGCGCGCCCGGGCGAGGCACCGCCCCTCTCGCGCCTCGCGAGATCCTCCCCTTTGGGGCGTGCGCGCGGACTACGCCTCCCAGCAGCCCCGCGGGGAGCGCCGCCGCAGCCAATGGGGCGGGGGGGCGCCGGGGGGGCGGGGCCGACCGGAGCCAATCCGCCGCGGGCAGCTGCGGCGGCGGAAGCGGAGCTCGGTTCTCGGCGGTGGCGGCGCAACGACGGCTGCCGCGGGGCGCCCCGGGCACAGGTAACGCCGCGGGCGGTGCGCCCGACGCCGCCTCGCTCCGGGGGCGGCTCCGGAGAAGGGCTGCGGGGAGGGAAGCGGCGGCTGCCGCTTCAGTGCGCGGCGGCGGGAGGCGAGCCCGCGCCTGGCGACGGCGCTGCGGAGCGGGGCGAGCGGCTGAGGCGGCGGCTGCGGCGGGGTGAGCGAAGACGAGGGGAGGGGGGCGGGGCTGTGCGCGGCAGCAGGACCAGGGCGGGAGGGCGAGAAGGGACGGGAGCAGGACAGGCCAGCGGGGAGCAGGGCCAGGGCAGGGCAGGGCAGGGGAGGGGAGGGCAGGGCTGGGCCGGGCGCTGCGGGCTGCGCTCGGTGCGGACAGGGGCGGCCCCGGCCGCCGCCGCGCTCCCGGGAACATCCGGGCCCTGCAGCCTCTCACGGCGGCACGGCAGGGCGGGGCCCGGCAGGCACGGGCGGCCCTCATTGGCCGGTGCCGTCCTCTTCCCATTGGCTCGCCTCCTCGTGAGGTCATTGGCACGGCCGCTGCTGACTGGCTGCGGAGGCCCGCGCCGGATTGGCCG
>WTSP01012186.1:0-25691 GCA_025331215.1 Actenoides lindsayi
TCTCACTGCAGGGACAGGGCAACAAAAAAAGGAAGGGCGAAGGCAGATGAAGCGGAAAGAAAAGAAAAAAAAGAAACAGGGGAAAAAAAAAAAAAAGCCAAACCATTTCAGAAAGCCCCCCCAAAAAAGAGAGAAAAAACCCAATATTAATCTTCTTGTCCAACATGAGCGGGAGGAGAGGATTAGTGTAATGAAGAGGACAGAGAATGAGGATTTCTTTTTGCAGCCAGAGGGTACAATTACACATCTCTCAGGGCTTACCTGGCAGGACTGCCCACAGAGTCAGTTAATTGACAGGAAAAGCCGGGCTTCCAAAGAAACTCAGCACCCAGCCCCTCCTGTTAACACCAGTAGCAGGGCCCTCCTTTTGAAGGTAAAGCTCCTGGATTTAGAGGCTGCCTCCAGGCTTCTCTGCAATGAGTCCTAATAACACCCAAATGAAGCTAACCAGGTGGTCAGCTTTGTTTTCAAGCCCGCTCTTCAGTTTGATCAAGGGCACTTATTGCTATTTTGGTATTTCCCAATGTTGTCGCTGAACCAGCTCAGAGTAAAGAATCAGGCAATACCAACATTTACTCCCTTTAGAAGTTAACATTTCTCACAGTTTGCCACCATTAGAGATGTATTCCACCTGCCACCAGCACCGGGGAGCGCAGCATCGCAGCAGGGAAAGCTGGTGGCTCTAAAACCTTGTGTCTTGAAAACACGTTCTCAAAGCCATCGCTTGGAACGGTGTTTCTTGCTAAAGGAGGAAAAAAAAAAAAAAATCCACACCCCAGAAATTAAACAAGTGGGATGTAAACTCCATGGTAAAATAAACCCCCGTTCGGGTTAACGTTATGAACCCCAGCATTAGAAAATGCAAGGTTGTAGTTGCCATAGCGACTACAAATCAATTACTTAACACACAGCTACTACAATATTAAAGTAAACACGTCCACAGTCAAAACTACTCTAGCCTCATGGGGACTGAGTTAAAATTGTTGTGAAGCCCAGAGCACAGTGGTAATGTAAATACATTATTACAGTGGTTTTGTTTCGGGTTTTTTCTTTTTGCTTTGCATTTCAATGTGCTTAAGCCTCTCAGCACCACAGTGCAGTTGGATGGGGGTGGAAGTGAGATTTCTCCTCCCCAAAACCTGTCTGATTTGGCCTTTCACAGGCCTGAATAGCTGCAGGGGACCCAGACAGGGGAGACTCAGATGAGCAAGGCCAGATCTGCAAGAAGACATCAATTTTCATCAGATCCTGCCACTCCTGATGAGCATCTCTACACCACCTTTCAGGCCCAGGTAACTAGGTGAGGATGACGAGCACCTCCAAAAGCCAGCAGCAGGGGGGAGCACGGCTGTGTTTAGCAGCATGCCTGTGATGAGATGTCATTTACACAAGCCCCCAGTCCACAGGAATATCCAGGACAGCCAGCATCTCTTCCTGTGCATCCTAATGGCTCTTAGGAGCTGACTTCTACCCGTGCTAAAAGAGCATCGCTCTGGTTGCGTACTGTGCTACAGCTCTAGCTTCCTGTTCTCTTCAGAAGTGTCCTTTGGGGGACAGAAACGATGCAAAAAAGAATAATAAAACCATCACATTTCTCAGCCAGGTGCCCCCCATTCAGTCCCAATGTGGCACTTTGCAAGTCCCTGGGGCCAGAGAGGGGTGAGCTCAGACCCATCCCCGCAACCTAATCAGCTGCGGTGACATTCAGAAAGTCTGAAAGCTTATTGATTTGTTTTATAATCATGTTGTACATCCTCAAGAGCCAAACAAGTGCCTGATTTACATGACTGGCTTGATTTCTTTTCCCCTTCTGGTTCATTTTAGCCAAGGCTGATAGCACTTACTTATCACCATTAACAGACGTGCCATTTACATTGGAGCTTTCGGGTCTTCTACCCTGCGAGAGGCAAATAGCAAAGCAAAGGGGGATTATTCCCCCAGCACCCACCACACCTGCTTTTTTTTCTTCATTTTAAAACTGTTTGAATTTCGTTTTTCCTTTAATTTTTTTCTGCCTGCTGGAAGGACAGAGTCCTGTTTGCATCTCCCCTCCCGTTTTGCATCACCCGGAGTCTGCCCAGGGACCAGCCAGGGTGAGGAACATCGGCTACTGTCGGTGTTTTAAAAGCTCATCCAAGGAGCTGCTCTTCTCTCTGACTAGTCATCCTTTTCCAAACACCAGGCAAAGCGTTGGGCCATTACTGACACCCAAAACTGTTAGGTAGGAAAAGATAGCTTAAAAAAAAATAACTAACTAAAGCGTGTGCCGCATGCCACAGAACTGTCACCATGAAGTGCCAGGTAGAAGCTTGTTTTTCCCCATTTAAAGAAATGTTTTTAAGTATGCCCAGAAAAAAAACCCTATTGACTTTTTTTTTTCTAAACAAACTTCTTTCTGTGCATCTTCCTCTGGCATTGCCTAGAAATGGGAAAGAGGGGCCTGGCCACCCAGCCCTTGGCCCCGGAGGATCACTCACTATCCAGATGGGTGCTCCAGCAGAAAGCTTGACTGTTTTCCAGCAAAATGGCATCAAAATCTTTGAGGATATTTGGTTCCAGCTGAGAAAAATGAGCATTCCCCCGAGGTGGGGGTGTGGGTGGGAACTAAAAAGTGAAAGGGAGGGAAAAAGAAAGGGGGGTGGTGGAATAAAACAAAACAAAAAAAAAAGGGGGGGGAGATTTAAAAAGGGGAAAATTAAAAAAAAGGGGGAAAACTAAATAAAAAAAAGGGGGAAAACTAAATAAAAAAAAGGGGGAAAACTAAATAAAAAAAGGGGGAAAACTAAATAAAAAAAAGGGGAAAACTAAATAAAAAAAGGGGGAAAACTAAATAAAAAAAGGGGGAAAACTAAATAAAAAAAGGGGGGAAAACTAAATAAAAAAAAGGGGTGAAAAAATCAAAAGAGGAAAAAATTGGATGCTTCCCCAGCAAATTCACAGCCAGGTTTAGTGTTATAACAACACGATGCCCTTTTCACCACTGATCCAGAACTGGTTTGCTTTTCCAAGCACAACTGTTTCCCCCCCTCTCTTCCCTCATCTCCTCTCCCCTTGCTGTCGATCAGCTACGCACAGCAACGTGACTGCTTTAGGGTGAGTACGCTCACTCGTGCGCTGTAAACGCCGCCGACTCGACCCACTCCGAGGCTTGAAAGGCATTCTGCAGGTGAGAAGCATCACTCTCCTTTCAGTGCAAACGAGGTGAAGGCAGCAGGCAGAAGGCAGAGCCAGGGGAGAGCCATTTCCAAAGCTGAAAGGGACTGAGGAGCTTTCCATACAGCCCACCCAGCTTCAAATGAAGTTACAGCCCCGTCCTGTCCCCAGGCTCCCCCGACAGCAACCTCCTCAGAGCCACCACTTCTGAATGAATGAATGAATGCCTGAAACCTGAGGACTGAGAAAGTCATGCCAGCTAATGCATCCCTCCAGGGGTCTTTTAGTGGGGTTGTTGAGTTGGTTTTTTTTCCTTTCCCCTCATTTGGGTAGGGAACGCTGCTAGAGGGAAGCAGTGCAGCAGCAGATGCCTCCGGGTGCTGGGTCCACGTCTTGATGGTGGTGTCAAAACTGAGAGCCTGCCCTTGCTCCGAGGATTCAGATAGCTTTCCAAAGGTGCTAAATGTCATTGAAGCTTTTAGATGTTTTAAATCAAGTTCCCAAGATGTACCAGAATGATCTTCTACCTCACTCACCTGCAACGAGTCTTAAAGCCTACTGCTGCATGTGCACGCACCCAAAGTACTTTTGCCTTCAGATTCAGCTTCCCTCTTACTAAAAAAAAATCCCAAAAGGCAAATTATTCATTTTGATGTCAGACCACACTAGGTGACACCCTTACTCGGCCCAGCCTTGCTGCACAAACTCTCCCTTCTCTGCATCTGCAGAGGAAACCAGCTCGTGGTCCTTTCTACAAGGCAGAGTGCTCCAGCCTCCTGGGAACTCACCCACGCTTCTCTACAGCACAACAATATCACACTTGTGGGGACTCCCAGCATAGCTGCTTCCGATTTTCCCCCTGAGCCCAGGCAGGCAGGCTGAGGAATCCTTCCCGAGACCCAAACGGCAGCAGCTGTTGGCACAGGCAGGGGCTGCTCCAGACCCCAGCCCACGGACACCAGAGCCAGGATAAAGCTGAAGGGGCAGGAGGGTCCTGTTGGGCTTTGCTTGGCTCGGATCCTCGTCCAGTTTCCTCCTTGCTTCTTCACTGGCTGGCACCCGAGGACTCATTTAAATGGCACGTGGACCTGCTCAGGGCCATGGTTTAGTGGTGAGCTTGCAGCGTTGGATTGAAGATTGGATTAGAGGATCTGGAAGGGCTCTTCCAAACAAGAACATTCTGTGATTCTGGCCGTTCTGCCTTCGATCCCAATCTGTGTGTCCTGAATCCAGCCCCAGAATCCAGCTCCTGAACACAGCTCCCTCTGCTGCTGGGCCCAGGCTGGGACTCTCCCAGTGCCTGCTCCACAGCACCAGTGGTGACAGTGATGGGATTGCCATCGGGGGGTTGGGTTCAATGCTGGTTTTGTATATACTTGTATTTATTCTACTTTTATTATTATTATTTTCATTAAAGCTGTTCTAGTTCCTTTTCTAATCACTAAGTCTCTCTCCCTTACTCTCCTCTCTTCCCCTCTGGGGAGGGAGGGGGGGTAACAGAGAGAGGCTGTGACAGGTCCAAGGGGCCACCCTGACCCTAAACCCTGACACTAAGAGGAGGAGGACAACCAGTGGAAGATGCAACAGCAGATAAAGCTACTCTCTCACCTCCTGTACTGCTACTGTTTTACAAGACACTGCTTTCAGCCTTGTCAGCAATGTGAATCCAAAAAAGGCAGCTCCAAAATAAAACATCTATTTGGCATTCAACTCATCAAGCTGCCCGCTGCATGGTACGTGTTGAGCAAGCAGTTCAGAAGTGTGCACTGCTGGGATACCAACACAACAGCCTCCTCTTCCCAAAGCTTACAAAGGGCTCCAGGGAGCTCCCAGTCAGAGCTGAGTGCCTGGTTTCCCACAGGTATTTAAGCCAAGAGCAGTCAGGACTCTTTGCAGGTCCACGTTAGGTGCGAAACGGCTTTAATTGTCTTAGCCCAAGCAGTTTTTAAAGACAGAACAGCATCTCTAACCCTGTATTAAAACGATTTTGTTGGCCCTGCCATTCTTTACCAATTATCTACTTTCCACATCTATACTACATGCATAACCAGATTACATATAAGCTGATTGACTCAAGGAAACAGCCGAGAAACATTAGATGCTGTGCTTTGCTGATGGCATCGCCATCGAGACAGCAAACCCCAATCCAGAGCCCTAGGAGAGAGGTCAGGGGGTCCCCACCAGCAGCCCCAAGCAGCCCTGTGACAGGGAGGAGTTGGTTAGCCATGCCCTGGGCAATGCAGGTCAGCTGCCTCCAGAGCTCCAAGAGAACCCTACCAAGACAACCAACCATTTCCTTCCTCCCTCCCCCTAAATACGACGTTTAGGGGGAATGGTTTTGCCATCAGTTCAACGCAGGGGGAAAAGGGTTTATACTTGGGGGAAAAAAAATGCTAACAGCTGCTTGTATTTGAATAGGCCTTGCAGAGACAGTTGAAATACAGCAGTTATGAGCTCTGTGACAGTCGCTACTGCTAATGCCTATCATAAAAGCCAGCGAGGAGGCAGATGCGTTGATTTATCGCGCGTTGCTGCTCCCATATATCTACCTTCTAATAAAAATCTGTGGAATTATTGCTTACGCTGAGCTTCGTGTGCCCATACTTGTATTGCTAACCTCTCCTGCAAGATCTCAAAGCTTTATTTATGGGAGGCTTTTATCTACCCCTAGGAGAAGCACTCGCAACGGGAGCAGGCCTGCCCCCAAGACTCAGATCTGTTAAGGGTACAGATTTATACCACTCCAAGTCCCCAGTGGAGAAAACACACTCTTTATCTAGGCTCTTGATGAAAGCATGACTCCAACTCACGCTTGCTGGCACTGAGGGGACTGGTGACTGGGGAGTTGTCTACTAGCCCCCCAGAAGTCCTCCAGCAGCATCTCTTCAGGCAGGACCACCTGTATCACCTAACAGCAAGCCCTCCTTCTAAAGCACTTAAGGTTTGTTTCACAGTCATGTGGGTGTTTTCCCCCTCCCCGACACATTGCTTCCTTACCTGCTTTTTAATCTTACCACATCAGGAGGGTTTTTTGGTTTTAGGATTTTTGTTGTTGTCACTGTTTCCTTTTAGCCTTTACTATCTACACACAGCAAGTGCTGAGAGGAGTGACACATTATTTTGAGCCATACTACCTCAGCTATACTCTTCAGTACAAAATGGTTCCCTACCTTTGCTCCACAGTTCTTACAGGTTAGGATGAATTTTGCCAGATTTAAGAGCCAAAGGAACACACCGAGCGCTGCGCTTAGTTACAAGGTTGTGAGATGCTTGGGAGAAAAACTCTGGTATTTCCTATGCAAGGAGGTGGATGCAGCAAGAAGCAAACTCCTGTTTTCAGCAGCAGTTTGCAGCCATGACCATCCTACTGTGCCCCTCCAAGCCCCCGAAAATCACATCACCTACATCCATCTGCAATGGGTGGGATGTCACAGCTCCGAGTCTGATCACGGGGAAGGCTCAGCATGCAGTGCCCAGCCAAGATGCCTTCTCTGGGGACACACATCCCAGCATAGAGCTGTCTCTTTGGAAATTTCTCTACACTGGGAGAGTTTTCTGGGTTTGGGACACCACGTCCTGCCTGTGTTTTTGCCTAATCTCAGTGAGCAATCACACAGTGTACGATCCCATGGGCACAGCACTGCAGGGGGGACACAAGAGACAACATGCCTGACACACGGCATTGCTTACGGGGTGGATTCACACAGCACCCAGCACAGAGTTGTCTTTCAGTGCTCCATTCCCTGCCCTGAAACCGAACTGCAGGCCCCCAGTAGCTGCTCCATCACAGTCAAAAAAGCAGAGATCACTCTTAGTTGGGAATGAAGCACAACTCTGACCAAAAAGTAATGAGCACTGACTAATTGTTCAGACAGCCTGCGTGTGTGGATCTTCCAAACCCTTAGGAAAGCAAAGTCCAGTAGGCACATCTTGCTCCCCAAAACAGGGGAGACTTTAAGTCAACAAAGTCTTTGCCTTAGGATCATAAGTGGATTATAGGATAATAATTTTTCAATAATCATTTTAACTAATAATGCCTTAGGATAATAAGCCTTAGGATACTCAGTGTTGTAAACAGCCTCCTCAGAGGAGCTGCCTGAAGTACACCAGAAAAATCAGTCCTGCTTCAAGAAAAAGCAATAGAAATGTCTTCAAAATTAGGACCAGAAAACTATTTCTTGCATCTTTCACTTATTCCCTCATGAAAAACTTTCACAATAAACTTTTCTATGTTACCTTTTTCCCTGAAATCTCACACATACAATATTAGCTCACGGAAGGCTTCAAAAGTTTACTTTTGCCCTTTTTCCCCCCAAAATATTTTGACTATTTTTTTTTTCTTCTCCTGTATCTGTTCAAGAGTACACCTGTCCAACCCCCAGTTTAGCAAATCCATCCGCTTTGACTTTGTTCTTACACAGAACACAGAAGCTATGTGGGCTGCAGCTATTACAACAGTCTTCTCACGGATGGGAGGAAGAGCTGGATTCGTCAGCGGCTCCTGCACCAGTCTCCCCTGCAACACTGGCAGGCCCCACTGAACTGGGCCCAACCAAGCAAAGCACTGCTGCCTGTACACGCTGGCAGGGGTGCTGGGCAGGGGTTCACACCTCTGCAGGATCCTCCCGTGGCAGACAGAGCCAGGGCTGGTACCAACCCAGCATCAGCCACGACAAGCACCAAGTGGAGGAGCAGAGACTGAACCCCAGCTGAGATCTCACCCTTTTTTCACAACTGTCCAGCCCGACGTAATATTTTGATGAGAAAGTGAAATGAAGTTACCCATTTTGGCTGTTTACAAGTCAGAACTTGTAATCAACCTCACACACACAAAAAAAATACACACCAAATAAACCCTGAGGGCATCAGAAATGAGATGTACTTACTCAGGAACCCCCGGCAGCAAGACCTCCTGGCTTCACTGAACTCAGCACACCTTTTGCTGCTCACTTCAATGAGATCCTGAGTTTCTTGTTAGCATTTTAACCACACTTTGCTGGAGCTGGCTTTGCAGAGTCACTTACAGATTACAGTTGGGTGAAGAATTCATTCCTGTCTGTCTCCCCTATAAAAAAAACAAAATAAAATAAATTTGGAACGTCTTCAAAGAATAACAACTTTATTCCACTTCAGCTCTCCAAACCAAAATGAAAACCAGTTTAAATTCAGGAGGTTTTTGTGTATTTATCAAAAACACTTCATATGGCAGGAAAACCAGAAAGAATCACCAACAGTTTCTCCTAGACAAATTTTCTTTTCTGATTAAATCTGTTTCTGATGCGCTCGGGGATGAAACGTATCAAGTCTAGGAAATAAGTGTGTGAGCAACTTCCAAGAATAATCAGGATTTACAATGACCTTTTATTCCAGGCATGCAAAGGCAAGTGGCATGATGGATACAGAAACAAATTACTGAGAAACAAGGAAATTGGCATCCAGCACCAGCAGCAGGGAAGAGGGCACTGAGATGTGCTCCCTTCACACGGAGGGCTACGGTGCCACGTTACTGCAGACAAATGAAGGGCTTGGATTAAAAATGCATAATTTAATCAAGAGGAAAACTGCTAATCAGATGGAAATATGCAGACCTGATGGGGGGGGGAGGGTGTTTAATATTAGCGTTATTAAATTCTGCTGTAGTTTCTTACAGAATCACCCAAATGTCAATTAATATAAAGAGTAACAGTTAACAAAATTACAGGACCAGATCAAACATTCCTGCTCATTTGCAAGCGTCCCGCTGAACTGCGGTCTTCGGGATGGCAGGAAAGGTTTAGTCTAAGGGAGAGAAGTCCACCCTGGGTGGAACTTGGTGGGGGGGGTGTCCCACTTCAGCCTACACACCTGATTCACTCTGCTCGAGCTCCAGCAGGAAAGTCAGCCTGTAACAACATCCTTCCAGAAAAAATGAAGACTATGATTAATATTGACTCGGTTTATAACAGGGCATAGAGGCCCCGGCCCCACTGCTTCCAGCAGCTCAGCAACACCAGGAAGAAGTATACTTCTGTAATTTCTTCTCCCTTGTCAATTAGAACACAAACAACTGTACAGCAGACACTCGCTCCTTCCATTTGCACAGCACCTTGTGCCGTGAGGTTCTCATCTTTCAGGCAGATCTGAGCACACACACAGAGGATCAAAACAGGCACCGAGCATTTAATGCTAACGCCGATTCCCACCGACACTCTATTTGATATCCGTGGATGAGAGAAAGAGAAGATACGCAGCAGGAAAGACAGGGAAATTAAACAGCATGTGTGACTGCTAATACACAACACTGCTCATTTTGCAGAGATAGCTGCAGACTCTTTTAGAGCGAAACCTGATGTATCAGTCTCACTTCCTACTTGGTTTTCATGAGATGTGACTTACCGTGTGGGTGTTGGTGACACTACTCATACCAGGGGATAAATGAAGCCAAGCCAGATCCCCTCTGCTTCCTTTTTTCCTGCATTTTTACCAGCTGGTACCTCCCCTGACTGTAGGGGGGGTACCTACAGCTGCTGCTGCTCTTGATTCCCTGCTATGTTACACCAGCGTTAATGAGGAGTAAATAATAATAATGATTCCTCTCTCTTCAGCTGACAGTAAGGAGTTCAATACTCACTGAAGCCACTGGCAACTCTGGGTCAGTTTGCAGAGGCTCCTGCCTAGGAAATGCTGCAGTGCTGCCAACTTCATCTATTCTAGAAAAGCAGCTCCATGGTATAAACTTCAAAGCACCTCATCCTGCCAGATGAGGAAATCCTCTGCAGATGGATGAAGCTGGAGGGGATGCTCCCCCTCCTGGGTTACAGCCTGTCTCACGCAGCACGTGCCTGGGCTTGACATCACCTATCTCACCACAGAAACACTGCAGCAGAGCCCTTCTCGCTCGCAGGCTGGCTCAGGAGCCAGCAGATGCAGGGGAATCCTCAGGGGCTCATGGGCACCCTGGCTGGAAGGGTCACATGAAGCCACACAGCCACACAATGAGGAGTTGGCTCGGGCAAAGTCCCTCCGAGCTGCAATCACACCTCAGTTTTGCTTCCTACCATAGCAGCATATCCTCCAAAAGGAGAAGTCCAACTCTCTCTAAAGTCAAATTCCCTGCGATCCCCGGAGCGATCTCTCAGGTTTAGGAGAAGCAGCCAAAGCACAGTGCTACGATCAGGCCCAGCAGCATGGCTGCAGGGGGACCTTACACACATGGACCCCTAACACGAGGCCCCTACTGCAGCAACAAACCCCTCAACAATCCTGCAAGCAAGCGCCCTGAGCAGCACCTTCATTTTGCTGCAAACACTCCCGGCTTTCACCAGCACTTTAGGCAGAGCTTTTCCTCGCTGACTTGAGCCGGGAAACCTGGAGTAGTTCCCAGGCCAACAAGCACTGTGCCAGATCACAGAATCATCAAGGATGGGAAAAACCTCTAAGATCAAGTCCAACCATCTACCCAACGTTATCATGACCACGTCCTGAAGTGCCATGTCTATCCACTTTTTTAACCCCTCCAGGGCTGGTGACTCCAGCTCCTCCCTGGGCAGCCTGTTCCAAGGCCTCACCACTCTTGCAGTATAGAAATCTTTTCTTACGTCCAATTTAAACCTCTCCTGGTGCAACTTAAGCCCATTTACTGTCATCCTGTTGCTAGTTACTAGTGAGAAGAGACCAACACTTCACAACCTCCTTTCAGGCAGCTGTAGAGAGCAGTAAGGTCTCCCCTCAGCCTTCTTTTCTCCAGACTAAACACCCCCAGCTCCGCCAGCTGCTCCTCAGAAGCAGCCCCAGCCCCCTCACCAGCTTTGCTGTCCTGCCCCAGCTCGCTCAGCACTCTCAGGAGGATCCCATCTGGCCCCACAGACTTGTGAGTGTCCAGCTGGTTAACTGCTTCCTCCTGGAGTGTGGGGGTTATTCTGCTCTCCGGCCCTGTCTTTCAGCTCAGGGGGCTGAATTCCCCGAGGATAACGGGTCTGACTGTTACAGACTGAGGCAAAGAAGGCATTAAGCACCTCAGCTTTGTCCTCATCCTTGGTGGCCATGTTTGCCCTGCCTCCGGGAATGGGTGGAGATTGGCCTCGGCTCTCTTGTTAAACAGCAGATCTAGAGAGCTACCTCCCCTGGCAGGTTCACTCACCGGCTGTGTCAGGAAGTTCTCTTCCACAAGCTCCAGGAACCTGCTGGACTCTTTCCTCTCTGCTGCAGGTGTGTTTCCAGCAGACCTCCAGGAAGTTGAAGCCCATCAGCTGCAGTGGTGGTGGTAAGACTTCTGCCAGCTGCCTGTAGAATGCTTCAGCTGCCTCTTCATCCTGGCCTGGTGGCCCATGACAGACTCCCAACAGGACACCTGCATTACGGGCCTTCCCCTTCATCTTCACCCACAAGCACTCGATCTCACCGAGCTCTACGTAATCAAAACACTCCCCGACATACGGGGCCACCCCACTGTCTCTCCTTCCCTGCCCGTCCCTTCTGAAGAGCTTGTGGCCATCCCTGACTGCACCAGAGCCATCCCGCCGCGTTGATGGGATGGCGACCAGGCCAGGGCTGTCCTGCTGCTCTGGGGCCTCCAGCTCCTCCTCTACCGCGGCCGGGCCCTCTCCGGGTAGGGAGGGCGACGGCCACGAGTTGAGTTCGCCCCCCAGGCAGGAGGGGGCCCGGTTCCCCCCAGCTGAACTCCCCTCTGGCGCTGGCGGAGCTCCCGCCGCCCGGCCCGAGGCTCCTTCCGCCCGAACCGCAGGGAGCCGCTCCTGGGGCAGCGCTGCCCCGAGAAGGGGCTCCCGGGGGACGCCGCTCGTTCGCTCCGCGCTCCCGAACGGCTCCTTTGTGCCGCGGGGGGGGTCTCGGCGAGCGCCCGTCGGGGCCTTAACGCCTCGCCCGGAGCTGCCCCGCCGGGGCCGCCGCTCCGCCCGGGCCGCCTCAGCTGCCGGCCCCGGCACGGGGAACACCTCTCCCGGCTTCGAAAAGCCCCGGAAAAAGCCCCTTCGCACCGCGATTTCCTTCCCCAGAGCGCACTGACCCGCCTCGGAGCCGCTCTGCCCGCACTGCAGGAGGGAGGGGTTGGACCAGGTGACCTTTAAAGGTCCCTTACCAACCCAAACTATCCTACACGTTTTCTAATAAACTTTTTCTTTTTGGTTTTTCCTTGCAGAATTAATCCCAAATCCTTAGCAACGAACATGGGTTGCTCCTACTTTCTTCTTAAACTCCGTGAAATAAAAGATGTGGTTTCCAGGCTGAAGCGCTAGCAGTTCCGTCAGACCTCACCCAAGCAGCTCAGCATTTGCTCCTGAAGAGAATCACTTTGAGCAGAAGTGGGTTACAGAAGAGGAAATCCCCTCAGCCACGCAAGGTTTCAGCGATCAGACCGTAAACATGGGTTAATTTAATCTAATACGGTTTAATTAGCGGTGCACATGCTCATTTCAGCATCTCGGTAAGGTGCCTGGTCTGTCAAAACGAGAGACCACAGGCTGTTCCCAATGGCTTCTCACAATTAAAGAGTACATATTTGGAAACGTGTGTGCAAAACTGCCATTAACATACGGCTGGTTTGTATATTTATCTCCCCCCCCCCCCTTGCCATTATTTTTCCTCCTCATCCAGTCTCTTCTAATTGTCACCCTCTTTGCCACTCTTCTCTCTTCTTCTTTCCACATTTCTACTTCCAGACACGCTCTGTTTTTCCACTCCCAACTGTCAATCACTGCCTTTTACTGCATTTGCTCAGTCCCCAGCAACCTTCTCTTCACACCTTTTTATTTAAGGTATTTTTATATGAGAACAAGGCAACATGACCACTCTTCTTTTACATGTTTCGGTGGTTGTTTCCCACTCCATTTTCTACTTGCACCCTTTACTTGGAACATAGTTCTTTTAAAAAAAGGACTATGTCTTCTTTTGGGTTTACAGAACATGTAATAAATTACAATTCAGACCCTGACTGATGCTTCTGAGTGATTTGGAATACATGGTCACAACGCTGAAGCTAGTGATGGAGGTTTCCCCAATGCCTATACACACACCCCACTCCAATTAACATTAAGATGACATACACTAACATGAAGCATTGCATAAATCCCCAGGGAAACCCTCACACCCTTGCCAAAGAAGGTCACAGGTTTGCTCATCATTGCCAGGAGGACTATTAAGTAGCTTCAAGAGGCACAAGGATCTAGATCCCTTTTGAAAATGCTTTCCATAATACCCTCCCTGGGGGAGACGTGGCAGAGGTCAGGAGATGTGTACCAAAAGGAACCAGCTTGACTAGTTGAATAAACTACTCCAAATACCCATTGTAAAACAGCCGGTTTGCCCGCATCCTTGCAAAGAATAGAAGACAAGACTCTATCAAAAAGGACCTGAATGGAAAACTGAATGTTTACACACAAATCTGTATGAAATTTTTCACTCTCTCACTTAAACTCTCTTCTCCCAACTTGTTTCCCTGCTGTGTAATTCTACCTGAGCCATAAGGGGAATGTTCATCACTCCGTCAGAAACCGAACTCGGCTCTATCAGTATTTTATTTTAGCATCATGAACTAACATACCTCTGTAGTAATTGTTTCTACCACTCCATTACACAAAAATGGATGTGCTAGCAGATTCGAAAGCAAAAGGTGAAAGGCAAAAAAAGCTGAAGAAAAAACAAGGTGAGAGACTTCTATAAGAACACACACATTTATAGGGTTAAAAAAAAAAAATCTCAAATTCCTTCCTGCTCTAGGAAAAGCCTACGCGGAACCACACTAAGCATACAGGAGATTTATGGTACTTTTGGAGTATGGAAATAGACACACAACTTGCAAACATACCCAACACCCTGGGAGTTCTTCAGTCTCTTTACCCAACAACACTCTTGAAGTACTCAGCAAACTGCTTCCCTCCATGTACTTACATAGAAAACATCACTTAAGAAAAGGTAGACTGAAAACTAAGTCAGTAATTAAGCTTTTTCTGAAATTATGGTAAGCAATTACATCCACTAAACAAACATTTCCAAGTAAACAATCAAGATGAGCAGTTTCTCCTCATTGACCAAAAACTTGGCCTGATAATTCAACATAATTTATCAGATGACAGCCTGGAGGATGATTGTCCTGCTTAATTATTTTCTCCTCAATCCTCCTTCCTATGAACAAAATTACAGTTTAATGCTCTTAACTGATGTCAGTATAAATATGATTTAGTGGTGTCTAGATTTCTCTGATCACTGCACTTTTAACTGATATCAACAAATATATTAATAATAAAATATAAAAGATATTTGATCTTCTGCAATCAACAAATATACACAACCCATATATTAACCACTGATTCTTCATGGAAACATCACTATCTTTTAGTAACGGAATTCAGTGCAATTCTTGATGCCTAACTACAGCATAAACTTTAATATAACTTTTTTTTTTTCTCCTCTCTTTTCTTAAAAGCAGACAACTTTCCCACTCGAGACCCTGAACAGTGGCACCTGAAATTCGGACTCCCACAACCTCCGAGATCCAAAGAATGACTTTCTTTTGTTGGTGATTTAGAGACTGCCTTTAAGTACCCTTTGATGACTTGAACACTTTCATTCCTTCATGGTTCAGACTGCCCATTTCCTTTCAAGAGTTGAAGCCCCTCTTTTTCTCTGGCAGATTCTTCCGCAAGGGCAAGGAACTTGCTGGGAAAATGCTTTTTCATAGAAAGGTTATGCAACAAGCTACAGATGTAACACTTTTTTTCCAAACTCCCACAAAATTATAGAAAGAAAACAAGAGACAGTTAAGAAAACATTAAAAACTAAGTACATCTTTGTTAATTATTGCATTAGGTGTCTTGGTTTTTGTAGATGGAGATTCTTTTCATCACCAGGGTTGAAATTCCACATTTACAAAGTCACAGTGAAGGACCTGACCATACCAATATAACCCAATAGCCTTTAACTGCATCCCTAAAGCTATTTCCAACAAAACCTCACACGGCAGAACTCCAGTGGTTTCGTAAGAGCATTCTCCCTGGCCTTTGGTGGGTCACAAACTGCTTGCAGCTTGAGAAAGAGTTCCCCTGCCTCCCACTTGGGCCAAACACCAGGACACTGATTCGTCGGTGTCAGTTTAGCACCACAGCACTGGAACAAAGGTCCTACCCACTGTGCTGGCTCCTTTGCCAACTTCAGTGTCAGCCACAGCCTCCTCCCAAATCATGAGCAGTGCATTTCATGTGCCCTCTACTTGGACATGAGATATTTTTGCATACACTTTTGAGAGAAAAGTCAAACATCTGAATTTTTTTTTTTTATGGTAATATGCATTATAATAAATGTCTTTAAGTGCCAGCTTGGCAGTACTCAAAGCATTCAAATATAGCATCCAACCTATGATATTGAGATAGGTTTTTTTATTATTTTGAGTCTCCTGTATCCTCTGCACCCCCACACCACCTCCTGCAACAAAGAGCTCCATTTCTCCTCTCCAGGGAGAATGCTGACAATCAGTTTGCTTTCTGAAATAGTTCTGGGACTCCAATCACTTTTGAAGTGTAAAAACAACAAGTATAAAGGAAATTCCCTGGAGTCACGTTAGTCAATACAGTGAAATTCATGCTTAACACACAGAATGCTAATGAAGACAAAGTAGGGTTATTTTCCTGTACGCTACATCATTAAAAAGTATTAAAACTATGTATTATTTCTGAAGACTCAGTTTTAAGAGCAGACAGACCACCTGAGATGCTTAGAATAATAATCTCTGTTTGAAGTGATGAAAGCATTACCTCCTACAGGCCCCTCTTCTTGCCAGAGAGAAAGTAGAAAACATCTCACACAAACTCATCTGAAAGGCACCCTCTATCCAGCTCCTTCATTTGCCAGGATAAAGTATTTTGCAAGTCTTTTGATCATTGAAATATCTTAGGACAGATATTTCATGGAGGAAAAAAACCCATTCCATTTACAGGCAAATCATTTTCTAAGCAAGCACCTTTTGCAGATCTATACCCTTTACTATCATTTTTTTCCCATAGCATCACTTGGGTTTGGGTTTTTTGCACTATCTCCCTTAAATCCAACATAAAGAGCTGTATAATCTAAGTCAGCCTCATTCACCTAAACAGACTGCTGTAGCATGTCACTGCAAAAATGACCCTTTTTTTTTTTTAAGCTTAACTTGAAAGCTGTCTCACAGTTGAATTCAAAGACAAACTTTTGCCCTGTGTCTGAAACTCAATTAAAAAGGAAATCAGCTAACCATTAAGAACACTTTCAAGTTCTGCTTTAGCATTTTAAAGCTATTAGCATGCACTGCATGATACACAAAGCAAAAAGACACTTTCTCCCCCTGCCCCAATTAATAATATAAAATGTTAATCCAGAGTATAAAACACACATTCAGTGGCTAACTCAATTATACAATTACGGGTTTAGAGGAATAAACAAGCTGAGGAGTTCATCCCAGATAACAGACGTGGATACACAAAGTATTAAAACTGAACCCAAAACCCAAGTAGATCTATCCTCAAAGACTGTGGAAAGCACACAGTACTCTGGAATCATAAGATTATGTTGGTGATTGACCGTTGAGTGTTGTAGAGTGCTTTCATGTTGGGGGAGGTGGCTTGCTTTGTTTTTTGCTTGTGGCCTTAAGCTTTCACTCTCTGAACACAATGCAATAAACTTGAAACATCACGCTCTCCAAAAAAGAACACAGACATTTAAACAGGTTAGGTGAATACACTCAGCATCTGATACGAGGAAATTAAGGCATCTTTCAAATTGCTTAGAAGTTTAAATTTCTTAGTGCCAGGCCAAAAGATACAGCTGATTCTACCAAGCTCTACTGAACTTAAAGACATCTCCAACATCTATCCAAGACTTTGGATGCAAACAGCACATTCAGAGAACTCCAGTTTCACAAAGAGAACTTGGGGTGGAGAGCAGGATAATGACTGTCATCAGTTTTCTCTATGCTTTCATAGTTCAGGAATCCTTTCAGGTGCATTTCCAGCTACAGTACAAGAATTTCTGACCTACAGTCTATCTTTTCCATGTTACACAGGAAGTTGCTTTTACGGGCAAACTGTCTAGTAGTACACATATGGTCCATACGGAGCATCCAGAATTAGCTGCTTTTACTCTATATTCCTTGAAGGGATCTAATCAAATAACTGCATTTCCATTAAATATCATATGCACTTCCGTAAAGTTTCTTTGCAAAATCACAGCAATTGTCTACGACGTGGATAGCCAGAAGTTTTTCATTATACTTTTGCCTGGTTCCACCCATATTGGATTTTACACATCTGGAACCAGTAGAAAAGCTATAGTATTAGTATGGGCAATAAGAATCACAGCAAATCCATTTACAGTACAGACATGCTGTTCCAAAAAAATATTGCCAGTAATGGACTTCCCCCCCCCCTCCCCCCAAAGTTCACGTAACTTCAGGGGAGCAACAGAACTATTCTTCACTTAGAGGCAACATAGAAACATACATCTACAGACATAAAGGTGTAACAGCTCTTGATTATTGGGCATTTCTGAAAAATTAGGTCCCTTAATGACCTTCTGCAATCCCCCTGGTCAGTAGCAGCCCTGTGGGCAGTGCTCAGCAGCAGTTATGCAAACACACCGATGTGCCTCTTCACAAAAGGTCTTACAGCAACTGCATCTTCCTACTAAAGCACTTTTCAGAGGCTTTTACTACTGCTTGCAAAAAATGCAGGATCTGAGGTCTGCAGGGGGTGGATAACTCTCTCTAGTTTTCTCAAATCCTTATTTCACCCACTCTGAGAACTTTACAGCCCAGGTTTAGTAAGTTCACTGCAGTTCCACTGCAAAGCTCAGACATGTTTGCAAACACGCTCCACAAAAACAACCGACAGAACAAAAGCAAGCAAACAAAACCTCTACAACCCAAACCTTTCTTCTTCTGCAACTTCTCTACAGAACCAGACCTTGAAATACTAGTTTATGCAGCATGGTGTCTCAGCCTCTGAAGTTCACTCTGTCTTCAAATATTAAATGTCTGTTATGGTTTCAGGATAAATCACGTTGTCTGCGGCGCATGAAGGATGCGTGAACGCTCAGCAAACTGAGGATTCATTATGGTCTTGAACAGGCACAGGACTTCATCGTAATTCCAAGCAAATCTGATCATTTGCAAAATCATTTTTTCAGAAACATAATTACAGCTTCATGTTCATGGATCATGCTCAGATGGTGACATTTCTGGCATTTTCCATTTGAGTAACGCCACTAAGATGGAGAGATCTGAGACTTACTCATTTCAGCAGAGCCCAGTTACGTACCAGTATGTAAGCAAGCAGAATCTGCAAGGCCTGACAATGCTGTATCTGTGCAGCTATTTCTGTTTGTCTTCACAGACCGTGGACCAATTCTAATATTTCCTTCTAGAAGGAGAAGAGTTCAAAGTGCTCAGAGTCTAGACTAAAGGCTCTTGGCTCGATGCTCCCATCATTAAATCTTGTACAACTGGGCTGCACTACAGACACAGTATCATTGCCAATGCAATAGCAGTTTTCAATCATGCCTGAGACTGCTGCGGGTAACCGTGAGTGTATTCTTCCTAGAACTCGATGAAAAAATAGGTACTTGGCTATTACTGTGTTACGTCTTGGCTCTAGTTTAACAAAGCATTTAAGTGTGTGTTTGCGTGTGTTCGAAAGGCAAGATGTATGACACGCATCATCGCAGCCAGGAGTTGCACTTTGATTGATTTCAGCACCTACTGCCTTTTTCAATTAAGTCAGTGAGAAGCAAGTTCCAGAGCTTCAGAAATCCAACCCTCTCGTACTGTTTAAAATTCCAGGTCTCCTACTTGCATTAAAATTATTGGCTGTATAGCACTTGAGAAGCATTAAGAACTATATAGAAAGTGGTAACTTTATCGTATCAAGTTAAAATGCATGAGTATTATGAAAACATAAAACTTGTACAAACAAAAGCCATGAAATTGGATGAAGGACCCACCTGTTATGAGCTCACAAAGCTAAAGAACAAGGTTCAATTAAAAAAAACAAAAAATTGAAATATTTGTATCACTTTCAGCCAGGCTGGCTGAGGGAGCCACTGTTTTCTTTGTTTGGTCTTTACTATTTCTACCTCTATCCATTTTCTCTAGGTAATCTCCAACTTTTTGCAGTTCAATATTATGACCAAGATGGGGAAGTCCATCCTGGAGTCGTTTCAGAGTCCAGTGATAACATCTAGCATCTGCACAACTCTCTCAATTCTTGACTCAACACTGAGTTACTCCAGTCAGGCATAAAAAAACATACATCCTGATCCTTCCATCACAAGACTTCTGTCCATGTCTCCCAACTCAAAAGCAATGAATACATTCCCGGACACTCAGGAACATAGTTTGAACATCACCTTGGATTCATAACAGGTGTGAGGACCTGTATGGAATTCTATGCCTAAATCTCTTCTCTCTCCATCTCTGTCAACATTCTCTTCTCTGATGGATCAATGCTTACCTTCAAGTTCTTCCACATTCCCAATAATTTCATCTCCAAAACATCAGTCTCAGTGAGTAAACAGCGAGTAGCAGTATCTGCACACTTATGGTTTTTTTCTAGTTTTCAAAGCAGTACCTTTCAAAACAGCTTTCCCCATCCTGCCTTTCACATTTTGTAGCACAACTTCAAAGATCTGCAAATCTTCCTTAAGATCTTTCTTAAAGTCTCACTTAAAAAGACAAACTTTCTCCTTTCCTGCTAGAAGGTAATAAAAAAAAAAACCCCCAAGGTAATCAAATAAAACAACTTTATCAAGTAGCTGCTGCATTCTTTAAGATTCACTATATATCATTAACATTCTGCTCCATATAAAAAACTAAAAAATCCATACAAAACCAAAACCACACCAAAAGTTCTGACAGTCACAAAAGCCTGTCAAATCAATTTAATCAAAATAATTACTATTCCTATATTGTCACAACATAATTAAGACATTTGGTTATTTTAGACTCACATTTCTAAGTCCATATAAAATGGCAAGTGCTGTTCCGAGACACGCCTTCCTATCACTCCTTTCAGAAGTTAAATTGCTTACGTCTTAAGGATAGCTTATAATCCACAGGTTCCGAGAAACAGCCCCTAACTGACATATTCACACCATTTTTATGCACCTTTGCACTTTCACAAGAGAAACAGCCACCCCCCCATTTGAATGAATCTAGACCACAAAGACTTCTCCTCGTTCCCCTCTTCGCACTAACAAATCCCTCCAAGTCTACAGACAAGTTTCCCATCACCACAGGGGTGCAAAGGCCAAAAAGCAAACTTAATGAGGCCAAATGGAGGCTTTCTCTTGCAGAGCTGTCAATCTTACTCCTCAGAGAAACGGGGAGGTGAAGCAAAACCCATAAAATCTATAGTGTACAAAATCACTTGCAATGAAAACGTTTACAGCATTTCTTTTGTCCAACATTAGCATGAAGGGCTTTAATTCAGAGGAACTAGTGGGAATACAGTTCCCTTTATAAAAACATATTAATTAGTGTAATATATACAGTTGTCTCCTTTGAAAAGCAAACCAAACCCATGAGAGGAACAGCAGGGTCCTGCGAGGACCCGCCTACCATCTTGGATTTACTCCTCTGAGGATGGGAGTCCCAGAAGCTGCCTCTGAAGCTCCAGTTCTTTTCATGTTTAAAACCTTCATTTACAGGCATAAATAACAATGGCATAATCATTAGCAGCAACAAAGCTCAAACTTCATCAAGAACTTGCTGTCGTTCTGATAATGACTCCCAAAATAGAAAAGGCTAATCTACAAATTGGCATCTAGCTTTCAAATTGCAGCTTGTCAGTGAAATCCCCAAATACATTTCCCAGGGCTGAAACAAGACTGTCATTAAGACACTGGTCTTAGTGCTTTATTTTGTAGGTGCACATAACAGTGCTTACTTGGTTTACAGGCATATCCCTCTCCCTAGAATTTGCCAGAGTAATGCAAGTCCAATTTCTCAAAAATACTGCCCCATCTGATGGGTGATTGACAAATAGCAATTTTCACAGTCAGCAACTGCCTCTGAACAGCTTATTTCAGGTGAAAGTAATCTTAAAGCATCATTTTGGATACCAGTTCAGACGGCAAGCTGCAAGTGCCCACCGCAGAAGACATCATCTCTACACGAACAGCACTCCAAGAAGCAAATTACTGGAGGTGACGAGCGTGTTCTAGTGAGAAATTACTGTGTGTTCACAGCTCAAAGTGGTATTTTCAGTTTTAAGTTTCTGATTTACACATAGATATGTTTGCATCCCGTCGATGTTTTTTCTGCAGATCTGCTAGTAGCCAAAAGATACAGCAGGAAATGTACAGATGTTCTTATGAAAGGAAAACAAAATAAAGGGGAAAAAAAAAAACATAATCAGTCTATAACTTATTTTTAAAAAACCAAACAACAAAACCCAAACCACCAAATAATTCTTCCTTTCACGCTCACTATTGCCATGAAGCTTGTGCAAGCCAAAACATATCAGTCATTTCACTGGCAAAGAGCTTTGCAAGATGAGCTTATGAGGGTGGGTTAGCACGGGTGAGAACGAACAGCCTTGTAACTCACCCAACAATTCTGATGATGCCCAAGGGGAAATAGTAGCCAGCTAACTCTCTGCTCTTGACAGGACTAGGAATAACCATATTTTTGCCACTTAAGTCAATTATACTTCATGTCTTCATACACACACGGAGCAGACAGTCAGTGAAGGTGTTAATTTCACAAGTCAGTTTTTAGAACACAGCTACACTTTAAAAGTCATGTTTGTTTAATGATGGCTGCCACTTCATATATATATATGGAAGCGATGCCAACGGTATGATGGTTTTGACTGTAACTTTTTTCATAAAAAGCACAGAAAGCACCAAGCTTGATCAAACTGTGACTCAAAGCAAATAGAGGCTCCCCTTACTGGGAGGCCCTTGGTTTTTCCGAGCCTAAGAGGCATTCATCCACCCTTCTGGCATTTCTAGCCACGCCAACTGCTTAAAGGTTTAAAGAAGACCTGGGAAGAAATGAGGTAAAACACATCAGACTCGGGTTCTGTTATATTTTGCAGGAGATTTCCCACTGAAATACATGAATTCGTAATGACCAAGAAAGGTAAAGAAGTTTTGTGGGGAAAGAGGAATAAAGAAATGCAGCAAGCAGATCCGTTCCAGGTTCTATACAGATGTAAAAAGACAGCTTTTCCAAGTGTCCCTCTAACCTATTTCCTAATAATTTCAGAAGTACTGAGGATTTAGGGAAGTTTATTCTATCCTAACTCTTATTCCTATGTTTTATTACTTACTTTAAAAACAGAAGTGCATCTACTGTACCAGTCACCACAATTTCAGTATACACTGTGACAAAAAAGGAGGGGGGGAACAAAAACAAACTAACAAAAAAAGAAATACATTAAAAAATAACACTTCACACAGTTTCTTCAAACACTACTGTTACATATTGAGTCAGCAACAGCACACAAGAAAAAAAAAAAAAGCACTATGAAACTTAACTCACTCTCCTGTGTCGTGATTGCTTTGTCCACTTTACAGTCTATAACAAAGGACTTATTAGAGCCGTGCTTGCTTGATCCCCATGTAAAAGTATCACCCAAGATACACACAGCCTCACTGAAATCAGTCCAAATTCTTACCAAGGAAACCCCACACAGACGACAAACAGAAAGAGACCAAACACTGGTGAACAGGTGCACAAAAATTTAGTGACTCTGCTACTACAACAAATTTACATCCAGCAAGCACTCCAATCTCCCCCCAAAATCATCAGCAACAGAGTTTATTTTTTTTTTAAGTTTTATCTTGGTAATTTAGCATATTACCCTTCAACTTTATAAAGCTATGGATTTCGTGAAATAAACTCATCTGACTGCAATATTTCAGTACTATCACTCTATGCAAATACAGGAAACTGGAAAAGAGACCACTGCTAACCTCTTACCTCCTTGGGACCTTTCTCTCATGCACAAGCCTTGCTTCTTAGCCAGAGCTTTTGAGCTATGCTTCTCCTTTCTGATCTTGGGAGGAAGAAGTGCACATTTCTGGTATCAGTGTTGCAGCTAGACCTACAGGCACTTTATCTTTTAAATTGAATTCAAGTGTACCGATGACAGCAAACAAATCCTGGGGTGATAAAAAGTAGTATCTACGAGAGGAATTGATGAAGCAACGATATCTGCCGTGCACAATGCATCAGTAGTTAACTTTCAGGCCATCTAACATTTGAACAACTGAGAAGGAACACTGGAAGTAATTTCCCAAGATCACCGAGACTACTTTCATGAAGTAAGGGCAAAAGTTACTGGCATCACCCCTGACAGGTATTTACCAGTCTGTTCTCAAAGACACCTTGTGGTGGAGGTCCTATAACCATAAATAGAATCAGTTCCACTGCTTACACGTCTTCTGCAGAGAGGACAAAAATTAAACACACAGCTTGCTTTTCCTTATTTTTCAGAAGGTAGGTAAGAAACTTTGATACAATATAAAGTTACAAGTCTAGGTATTCGGGAAGCTGTTAAGAAATCCAGTGGGACAGTAAAGGATCACGCAAACCCAACCTGCTTAAGTTTTATTAAGCAGAAAAAGGAAAAAGCCAACTTTGATGGACATCAGCAGAAAATGAGCTATGATCCAGGCTACATTTATTACACAGGTTTTGTTTTTTTCTAATGCTTCAAGGCTAATAGAAGGCAGGGGAAATCTGCATATTTGGATGTGACAACTGGAGATTTAAGTGCTAATCTAAATTCCTAAAGCCAAAATTCAGAAGAAATAGGAGCTATAAATATATATGCATGGGCAGGAGTGCACCAATATATCTGTATAACTACACATGCAAATAAAGTAGCTAAGGACCTAACACCTCATATATATGTAATACCTACCCTATTAACACATCCAGCCAACAGCAATATACATCTGTTTGGGAAACTTGCACGTCCTTTCTAGAAAATGCAGGCAAATTGTTACTTTTATGGGCAAGAAGAAAGAAACTTAGAAACATCTCCCTTTATTACCCAAGGATTTCTTTCTGGCCCATACATCCTGACTTCTCCACAGCCATCTTCAGGTGGAAAGAAGAATCTCCCCAGAAAACAAGCTCCTAGCTCAGATTCCAAGCTTTTGAAGAGTAACCAATGAAAAATACACAAAAGTGAGAACAGGTTAGAAAGAGAACTTCTTGCTAACAAAACTACCAACAACAGTTCATCTGCTGGGGCAAGTAAACAACCAACTGAATGGTAAATAAATAAAAAATAGGATTTGCACGATGGAAAAGAACTATATATCAAAGCTAAAGTAGGTGATAACGGCTGCAGATATAAACAGGTATGCACAAGGAGCCAAGGGGGGGGAATAAATAAATAAAACCTTGAGAAATTGAGGCCACACTCGACTCTCAGATTCCAGAACAACTACTGATTTCAGTTAAAATCTGTGGAGCTACCAACGTGCCAGAAGTAATGTATACGCACATACCAGGTCTGATGATTGTCAGTCAGAATTCCAGTTAAAGGCTACTTTCATTTACCTTCAGTTAAAACTAAAATAATGTTTGGATATCAGAAACTGTAGTAGTAGAGGTGGCTGCTTCTATCCCTGCATAAGTGACCTGAGCTGGCATTGCCCACACGCTCAATTAAGGAGGTCCTGCAGGGTCGGGTTGTTTTTAAAACAAAAATATCCTTCAAAACAGTTCCCAAAAGGTTACTTCAGTTGTAAATTGATGGGTTTGCAACTGCTTTCACAGACGATGATTCAGCAACCTAAGCAAAGAAGAAGAGCACTACACAAGATCCCATTTCAGTATCCTCAGAAACAATAATGGTACTTGAATAGATTCCATATGATTACATCCTCTGCTGATGATGAAAATGAAGCACGGAGAGGTCGATTACCAAAACTAGAAAGGAGAGAGGAATGCATCAGAGCGAGGAACTTCTGCTCCTCAAGACAACTTCATTCAAAATTATTAGCACTTTGTACCTGCAAAGTCTTTGGCACCCTTTGGTTCCTGTATTTACATCAGTTCTATTTTACAGATGGAAGGACTAAAATATGAAGATGTTTTACGCCTCCTGTGCAGTCCTGTAAAGGAGCACAGTCCCAACACAGACCTGTTACTTAGTCGTCCCTGCTGCAATTCATTAAGCACAACACTTCCTCTAAGGTGCATTTCTTTAAACTTGCCATGAAAGACCTTATTCCAGAGTCCTTCTGGAGTGTTCCAGTTGTAACACACATTGAAAATAGATTCATGTCTCCTTATTATCCTCAAAAATTCCAATCCATTTTAGGACACATCAGAAGACAACCTTGTGGCAGCAAATCAATTCTGAGAGGGAGAAAAAAAGTGAGGATTTCAGCCTTTCCACATTTCTTCCTCATTGCTGGTGGTTCACTTTTCAAGGCCCATGTTTCTTTTTAACTGTCCACTCTAAGACCTTATGTGTTATTATGCAGATACCATTTTGCAGCAAGTAAAATTAGAAAAATAAGATGCTTACAGTAGCACAGCGTTTTCCAGATAATTTATT